>JAPYZK010003036.1:0-12766 GCA_030522785.1 Platygaster equestris | reverse complement strand
CCGAAAAAATTAGAATTTCAACCAAATTCAATTTCTAAAAATCTCAACAATTTTCAAATTCCTACCAATCATCTCAAAAATCCTCAACACTCCCAAAAAACCTAAAATCTTAGAAAAAATTACCAGTTAACGCAATTGAACATAAAATTCAAATCCTCGTTCTCCCAGCTGTCCAAATTCGGAGGAGTCAAAATCGGCGAACCCAAAACTCCCCGAATGTCGTTCATTCTCTCCTCGGGGCACAATTTTTGAGAACAAATCCTCAAAACTCGGAACAAAACCGGAACAATCGCGCCGTCGACGCCGTTTCCAAAATGTATGCAAAGCGTGTCGTCGTTATTTTCGGCAGAGAATTTCGGCACCAAATTGCCCCTGAGAAGAAAAAATAATTTAAACTCGAAATCCGAAATTTGACAGATCCACAAAAATTAGTGATCACAAAATATCCAATTTCAATTTGAAATTCGAAAATTCCTCATCAACATATAAAATAAATTTCTTAGGAATGCTAAAATCGAATTGAAGAATTAAATTTTGTTCAATTTTGAAACTTAAATTTCACTCAGGAAATAGAATTTCATTTAATTGTGAGAATATTATTTTGTTTTGAAAACTGAATTTAATTTCGAATTCCATTTCATCAATTCAAAATTAACTGTGCAACTAAACAAAAAATGAAGGACGAAAAAAAAGTGCTCACTTGTAGTCCGACAGAATAATCAAATGATTTTGCAAGAAGATGTCCGTAAAATATTGTTTTATATAATCCAGGACTTTTTTGCTGAATTGCGGTCCATTTTCGGAAAAATTTATTTCCGCGATGACGATTCCCAGTCGATCGTAAAAAAGCGCGCGAGCTTTCAAGCAGCGGTCGACGTTTCTTACAATTTTGTCTGAAAAAACAAACGAACAAATGAACGGTTATCAAAATTTCATATTTGATTAATTATTAAACACTAAGATGAAAAATTTACCGAATAAATATATAATATTTTATTGATTATTGATCACTAAGATGAAAAATTTACCGAATAAATTGATTGCTTCGTCGCATTTGTCCTCTTGTTCTGCCAAATGTTTCATGGCCATGACTGCGCTCAAAACTCCTTTGCATTTCAAACTGAAATGGAATGAAAAATGAATTGATGATTGTATTATCAACATTATCATCATTATATAGCAGTATATTGTTATCGAATCATTATTATCATTACTATTACATAATTATCGATTTTTATAGACTTACGTATTATTCTAAAATGTGTGAAATTTGGAAATTTACGTGGAGATTCCTAAAACTGGACACTTTGGAATTTTTGAAATTGTAGGTTTGTAGTTTAGGTAAAAAATCTCGAAAATTTCAAAAATGACGAAAGTTCTAAAATTTACGTGGAGATTTCTAAAACTAGACATTTTTAAATGTTTGAAATTTCAGTTGTGTAATTTAGAACAAAAATTCAGAAAATGTCGAAAATGATGAGAGTTCTAAAATGTACGTGGGGATTTCTAAAATTGTACATTTTGGAATTTTTGAAATTTTAGTTTTGTAATTTAGAACAAAAATATCGAAAATTTCGAAAATAAAAAAAGTTCTAAAATTTACGTGAAAATTCCTTAAACTGGACAATTTGAAATGTTCGAAATTTCCGTTTTATAATCTAGGAAAAAAAATCTCGAAAATTGCGAAAATAATGAAAGTTCTAAAATTTACGTGGAGATTCCTAAAACTGGAAATTTTTAAATCTTCGAAATTTCAGTTGTGTAATTTAGAACAAAAATCTAGAAAACTTCAAAAATAATGAAAACTCCAAGTTCGGACCAATAATTTACAAATTTGGATACATTGAATTACAACTTCAAAAAAATGATATTATTCAACTACGTCATTATTCAAATTATACGAATTCATTATTCAAATTCAAATCATAAAATTTTCACTTTTTTCGTAATTATAGCTCCTGAAATCTAGATAATGTACTTACATTTAATACAGTGATAAATGTTGTAAATTGTCAATTTCGAGCATCATAAATATAACTATTATCAATTATTCGATTAATTAAATTACTGCGTATTGATGTGCGACAACTGTTTTTGCATCAAAATCGCCAAATCGTCGCCCAAAGCGTCTCGGGCGATTCTCGAATTTCCGCAAAGTCCGTACATAACGTCGCACAAAGTCCCAACGTCTTCCAACGGCAAATCCTCGATTTTGTCCAAAATCAGCCTCAAATGACGAGAATGGCCTTCAAAATAAAAAAAAATTGCTGTCAGATTGAAATTACGAGATTATGGGGTTCGATATTTCAATTTATTTCGGCTATTTTTTCCTGATTATTCGAGTCACTTAATTTCAAATTACTGTCAAATTTTACAATTTTATTCGATATTCTATGAAATTCCGAATAAAATCGAAAATTCTGATTTTATTCATAATTTCAATTTAAATTTTCAATTCACTTTGAATTTGACGTAAAAATTGCAACAACATTAAAAAATTTGATTCAAATTTAAAATTTAAGTCACTTAATTTGAAATTACTGTCAAATTTATGATTTTATTCCCTATTCTATTAAATTCCTGATAAAATCAAAAATTCTTATTGTTTTTTTTAATTTCAATTTCAATTTTTAATTCACTCTGAATTTAAAGTAAAAACTGCCATAAAATCGAAAATTTTGATTCAAATTTAAAATTTCAGTCAAATTTCTAATTCAATTCTCATTCTATACAATAAAATTCGAATAAACAGAAAATACATCAATTTGAATAAAGAGAAAATCCATATATTATACAAACCTTGCAAACATTGCAATTCATCTTTGTGCTTCACCATCGTCGCCAAAATTCCCAAGGCGTTTCTCGCCGTTTTCGCGTTGAATCCCATGAGGGACGTGAGATTCTGCATAATTTCTCGCTGTTTCAAAATCGCATCTTTTTGGATCGCGAACATTTGGCGGAACCAAATTGAGGCGAAATCGACGTAAATTATTTCGTCGAGTTTCAAAATTGTGCTCGCGAGCTCGAGGCAATTTGGTTGCAAAATATCGGCGATCTGAAAAAAATGGAGAATTTTAAATTTAATAATTGAATTATTAAATTATTAGATTACATAATCAAATTATGAAATTAAACTATGAAGTTGTGAAATTAAATTATTACATTATGAAATTAAATTATTACATTATGAAATTGAATTATTAAATTATGAAATTAAATTATTAAATAATGAAATGAAATTATTAAATTATGAAATCAAATTATTAAATAATGAAATGAAATCAACTCATCAATCAAATTTAATAATTTGAAACACAATAAAAGCAAAAACGAAAAAATACATAATGAAGGAAAAAATAATAACCGTTTTATATTTCGAGTAAAATTCTAGGAGAAAACTCTCCCTGTAATAACCGGTACGAATATGGTGCTTCAAATTGGCCTCGACCAATTTTTTGTTCTTCACCGATTGCATTCTCGACATCAGCAAAATAACGATAAACTGGAAGGGAAAAGCCTTGTTCTCGATCGTGGATTTCGTGACTTGGATCGCCGCATTTTTCACGTCCTTCAGGGCGAGAATTTTCATCTTCAGGGCGGTCAAAGTCGCCGCCTGGATTTTGAAACACTCGGCGTCTTTTTCCAGGGAAATCGGCGTCAAATCCAATTTGCAAATTTCCTCCAGCACTTTTTTGCACGTTTCCACGTTCTCGATGTCCGTGAAAACGAACCTGAAAATTTCGTTACAATCGGAACAATTTTTACGAATTGTTTAACATTTTTTACAAATGGTTTCAAATTGTTTACAATATTTACAAATTGTTTGAAATTGTTTCCAATTTTTACAAACTGTTTGGATTTTTTTACAAATGGTTTAAAATTGTTTTAAATTTTTTACGAAAGGTTTAAAATTGTTTAAAATTTATCGCAAATGGTTTCAAATTGTTTACAATTTTTCACAAATGGTTTTTCATCGTTTGCAATATTTACAAATTGTTTAAAATTGTTCAACATTTTTTACGAATGGTTTTAAATTGTTCAACATTTTTGACGAATGGTTTAAAATTTGTAACAAATGGTTCAAAATTGTGTACAATTTTTACAGATTGTTTACAAATGTTTAGAAATAGTTCGAAAATGTTTACAACTTTCACAAATTTCTCAAACTCTCAAAACCTCTAAAAAATTCCCAAACTCACTTGACAATCGCCGGAATAATATTAATATTGCTATAATTCACGAGTAGACCCAAAGTTTGGACTCTCAACTCTTCCATATTTTCCTTGCCGATCGACAAATGTGAGATGCACTCCAAAATCACGCCCGTCAAATTCTCGTCCTTGTTCATCAGCTCCCGCAGTGCCAAGGAAATTTCGTGGTGCTGAGAATCCACGATCATGTCGGGAATGTAGAATATCAAAGTGCTTTGGAACCAGGGAGCGCCGCTTTCCAAAAGCGTCGTCAAAAACGCCGTAAATGCGTCAGGATTGACGATTACCTCCAAAAATCGGAGTTGGTGGATCAGGGAATTGACCCAGGGCAAACTTGTGTCCCTGGAATAATTATTGCGATGAAAAAAAAAATATTGTCCAAGTCAGAAAAATAGGAAGAAATAAATTAAAAAATCTCATTTGTTCATAATATTAAACTTTCGAGATCAACTGATTAAAATTTTACTAGTTATAACTGTCTAAAATTGCACAAATGTTAAGATAATAAGATAATAAAGATAACAAGATAATGATGATAATGGTAATGCTGATAATGATCATGATAATGATGATAATGATAATGATGATAATAATGATAGTGATAATGATGATGATGATAATGATAATGATGATAATAATGTCCATTGAACAAAAAAAATTCTGTCGTAGCTGGGATTCAAACCCAGGACTCACGGAAAATAAATCTTCGATTATATCCACTACACTATCGACAACTTTTTAACAAACCGTTTGAAACATTAAAAACAAGTAAGTAAAATTGCAAGTATATCGAAAATGATGAATTATTAGTGGAAAATGAGTGAAAAAATGTACGTAGTCACGACGTGTTCCAACAATTTGACCTCCAGGGACTCCATTATTTGCTGCTGGAGTGAAGGACACTGCAAAAGCAAGCGGACCAGAGATGTGCTGAACAAATTACTTTCCTGATTTTCCATTTCCACGTTGTTCAGAGCTTTTTTCAGATTATTGTCCATTTCGATGTAAGAATTCCAGGATTCAATTATTTCCTCAGATTTGTGATTTCCCCGGGTCAACAGTTCTTCGAAAATTTCCACGGTTTTTGAAGGATCGTTTTCTGTGGACATTTGAAATTCGTTTGAAATAGTGGCAGTTTGAATTTCAAAGAAATACGAACAATCGACATATTTTTTGAATATTTGGTGATTTTAAAAATTTTTGTAGAACTTGGAAAAGTTGGAGTTCTCGGAAAATAAGATCACAGAAAAAATATGTGAACATTTCAATATTTGAAAAATTTTATAAAGTGAAATTTCAGGAAATGTTTCAATAATTTGAGAATTTTGTTCGAATTTGGGAATTTCAAAATTTTTAAAAATTTTAGAAGTGTAGTAATCTTTCAAGATTTCGGAATTTTGTTGATTTTTTCAGAATCACAGAATTGAAACAAATGAAAATTCGAAAAATCGGAAAATCTAAACCAGAATTTTCCAAAAAATCGGAACGCACTCAAAATGTGCGAATTTTCGTCAATCGACAAAATGACTCCCGCGTCGATGAAAAAATTTTCCAGTTTTTCCGGCGCGGTTCCAGCAACCAAACTCATCCTGCAGAGGCTCAATTTTTGTCCCTCCAATTTTCTCCTCTGGCTCAAAGGACCCCGCAGGTGTCCCTTACTTTTTTCGCAAGTTTTCCCTTTTTCACGCTTTTCCGGCGATTTAAAGTCATTTTTCGTGGGCGTCGTTTTTTTTGGTGACTCATCGAACATATCATCCTCTGAATTGGAATGCGAAATTTCCATTCTGGAGGTCGACGGTTTCGGATCCTCTGGTTTTTTGCGTTTTGGGGATTTTTCGGCGTCTTTTTGCAGATTTTTAGATGACGTTTCTTCACTGAAAAATTAATAAAAAAAAAATGTTGAAAAAAATTTATTAGATTTTGGTTTTTTTGGAATCAAGATTCGAAATTTAAAATTGTATTGCCATTTTGTTTTTTCAACTGAAAAAAAAAATTTTTTTTTTGTTATTTTGTACATTTTTTATTTAACATACTATTACTATTATTATTATTATTATTATTATTCCAACAGATTATTATTATTCAATTCAAATTCTTGATTTCTGACATTTGAAATTTTATGTCTCAAGTAATTTCCAAAACTGTCTGAATTTTTCTTCTCAACATTCAAAAATACCAACAAATTCCAAACGAAATAAAAAAATTCACTAATCATCACATTTTTTCTTCCTCTAATTCTCCCATTTTTCTTTTCTTCTTCTTCTTTATTATCATGGAATCATTTTCGTCGTTTCCATCGTTATCAAAATTTCCCCTCGTTTTCCGAACTGGACTTCTCGGAGGACTCGACGACCTCTTTTTTCCAAAAATTCCCTTTTCCAGATTTTTCGGAAGACTGGTTTTCTTCTGTTCTTCATTTGCTGTATTTTTCGGAGGACTTTGCGAAAGCGGCGACGGAGTTCTGACGAGCGTTCTTTTTTTGTGGACGGATTTTGTGCATTTTGCAGACTCTTCTGTGCTTTTTTCGTCGCTGGCCCAACTTCGGTCTTCAGAATTTCCGCGTGAAGTCGCCGAAAAAGTTGAAGTTATGGAGGTAGTGTCCGACTGCCCGGATGGACGGAGGGACGGAAATCGGTGGAGACCTTTTGAGGATTTTACCTGAATAAAAGAACAATAAGAAAAGGACAAAATTGAGAAATTTGTTTTCACTACAATTTTCCGAAGTAAAAACCAACAAAACAAATCTCGCCCCTCCCCCCCCCCCCAACCCCAAAAAAAGAAAAACATTGCCGAATTCCAGTAACAGAACTGTCGAAATTTGATTTGAAGCAACTACAAATATTTGTAAAATCCATTTTCTATCAATTGTTAACAAATTAATCCTTTTTTCCCGCTGAAATTGATCAAAAATCAACAACCTCGAAGCCGTACAATAAACTCGATTTTCACAATGTTTCTCGATGTTTCTTACGACTGAACATCAGATTTAACAAAATAAAAGTATATAAACAAAATATCTTCCACCTTTCGTCGATCCATCCTTGTTTTCGTTTAAAAATGAACGGAAATAACAATTTGTTTCGCAAATTGGAGGTTGTGTTTTTGTTATTATTGGTCCATTTAAACCATTTAAACAGGCTGGAACTCGAAGCAACTCGAAGTTCGAACTGCGAAGCGCGAAAAAAATCGTTGCACGGGCGGCCATGTTTTTAGAGGACGAATCAGATTGCAGGAAATTTCAAAATCAAGCGCGCGGGAAATTCACGGAAGATAATTTATCACTTTAATGTTAAAAAAAATGTCAGTGTTCTTTATCATTCCTAAAAATCATTAAAAGATGTGCAAAAGTTGTATTCGATGTTGTTATTTTTTAATAATGTTTACTTTCCACTTTGCGCCACTTTTGCGCACTGTTTTTGGAGATATTTCTCCACCATTTTTGGAAAATTTTTAAACCGTGTGAAAATTTCGTAATTTTAAGAAATCTTTATAACCTTAACAAATTTTGCGAAATTTCCAAAGTTCTTGAAATTATCAAAAATTTTCCAAAACTTTTCAAAAATTACCAAAATTTCCGGAGAATTCTAAAATTTCAAAATATTTTTCAAATTTTAAAATACCCAAAAATTTCTGAAATTATCGAAATTTCGAAAAACTGATGCAATTTTCTAAAATTTTTGAAAATGTCTACTTTAATTTTTCGTGCACTCAAAAACGCCATCTTTTTGTATTTGTAAAAAAAAAGCACTGTATGCAACAAGTGCGCAAGATAGGTTGCGGAATAGCCTATTTTGCACACTTGTTATATAATGTACTATTTCATTGTTCTTTTATGATTACGCTTTCATTCGCTTACATTCATTGAATCCATTTCATTATATGTGCGTAATACAGTTTGAAAACAAGTTTTATCATTTCCTTCGTGAACTTAAAGGAAAAACATTAACTTTTTAATGTGTAAAACAAATTCATAATATTTTCGAATTTCCGCGCCTTCAAGTACATATCTACATTTACATGGCGGAAACATGAGTCTACATCGCGCGAATTAAACTTATTTGGTCGATATGTCAACGAATTGTCAAAATGTCAAGGTTTTTTTTTACTGAACGTAATTGTATTTAAGTAATAATTGATAAAGTTTGTAGCGGAAATGTTGAAAATACCAAAATGCAGTTGAGAAATATCTGTAATCGCCGGTTTTTTTCGAGTTTCGGATTTGGACTTCGAGCCTGAATTGAGGAATTTTTAGGTATAATTTTATTAGCGACATGTAAACAAAGATTTTGTAGCAGACGATTTTTTCATTTTTGTTTTTTGTTGTTGACTTGTTTTTCAGTGATTTTGTGGTGTTTGGATTGAAATAATTAATGTTTTCAGTTGACAAGTATTTGTATTTGAAGATAATTAACTTTCTTTCCAATTCATGCGTTTTTTTAGTATTTTGTTCCTTGAATTTTCGAAAATAAAAAAATTTAAGAGTCCGGAAATTCGAGAAATTAAATTGCAAAGTTCGAAATTTTTACGAATAACAATTTGAAAGTTAGAATTTGGGACATCTGAATACTCAGAAATTGATGAAATAGAAGTTTATAATTCAAAAAGCGCCAAATTTGGGAGTTGGGACTAACATTTTTTCTGAGACTCCAAAAATAACCTTATATTTTTAGATTTTTTAATCAATAAAATTTGATGTTAATAAAATATTTATTGATTAATACATTTTTCCGTATATTTATTTTTTGTTATTTATTTGTTGACTGAGAATGTAGTTTTTATATTGTAAATATTATTATTGAATAATGATATTTCATAATAAATTAATAATTTTGTGAACAATTTTTGTCTGTGATAATCATGAATTTCAATAATTAGACATTTTTTAATTCAAAACATTGAAAATATGGAACTTTTCGAAGTTCAAAAGTTTTCCAGTCATAATTTGAAATTTTTAATTTCAAATTCTAAAAAATCGATAATCGATCTCCAAAATTCACCAAATCTCGAAAAAATCGATAATCGATTTAAAAAACTCAGTCTTGCTAAAAAAACTCAATATCTTTCAAAAACTTCGAAAAAAATCGATAATCGTTCTCCAAAACTCACAAAATCTCGAAAAAATCGATAATCGATTCAAAAACTCACAATCTCGCTAAAAAACTCAATATATTTCAAAAACTTCGAAAAAAATCGATAATCGTTCCCCAAAACTCACAAAATATCGAAAAAATCGATAATCAATTTGAAACTCACTTGCTAAAAAACTCGGTATCTTTCAAAAACCATAAAAAAAATCGATAATCATTTACCAAAACTCACGAAATCTCGAAAAAATCGATAATTGATTTTAAAAACTCACACGTCTCGCTAAAAAACTCGATATTTTTCAAAATCTTAAAAAAATCGAAAATCGATCTCAAAAACTCACATATCTCGTTATAAAACCCGTTAAATTCCAAAATTCCTGAAAAACCCAATAATCGATCTCGAAAACTCCCTAAAAAGTCCATTCTCTGATTGAACTCGAAATTCCTACTCCCAGAAATGACAGAACGCGTAGAACTTCAAGAACTCGTCCCCCCGGACCCGGAGAACCCATCTCCGCGCTCAAAATCCGCCTCCCGGCGCAAAAACTGCCCTTACCTAGGCCTGGTCCTGGCCACGATATCCTCCCTATTTTTCTCCCTGTGCAGCGTGATCGTAAAATACCTCGTCGACATCGACCCCATGGAGCTCGCCGCCTTCCGCTTCGTGGGAGTCCTGCTCCCGACGATCCCTATCCTGGTGTACAAGGGAGCGGACCCGTTTCCTAAGGGCCGCAGGATCATGCTTATCCTGCGAAGTTTCGTGGGCACCACAGGACTTATGCTCTCGTTCTACGCCTTCCGGCACATGCCGCTCGCGGACGCCAGCGTCATCGTCTTCTCCGTCCCCGTCTTCGTTGCCATTTTCGCCAAGATTTTCCTCAACGAGCATTGCGGGCTTTTCCACGTCGTCACGATTTGCATCACGCTGGTGGGCGTCGTGCTCATCACGAGGCCGCCGTTCGTGTTCGGGCGGACGGTCGAGTCGCTGAGCGACAACGACGCGGCCAAAGGTGAATTTATTTATCACAAAAAATCGAACTCATGTCGTTTGGATGTTGACGATCATGAGTCAAGTGAGTGGCATTGTTGCCGGTTACGGAAATGTGTTGGGAAAGTAATGGTACACTTATTTTATGTTATTTAATAAATTCATTTACTCTTGTTTAAAACTATTACAGATTTCTTTTCAAGCATCAAATAAACGGCGTTTGACTTTTAATTTTAACGGAGACATGAGTAGGGGTTACACTATGGAGCGTAAAGGTCTACGCTATGTAGCGTGGGAGAAGGTGGTGGCACGCTACGGAGCGTGAGAGTGAGATCGCTATGTCGACACTGTCGACGGCGAACTGGCTATTTTGAGTCCGGTGGACCCTTTTTTATACCCGTCCGGCGCGACCCCCCACTCTGCCGCGCGGAGCGGTTCTCCCTCCGCTTCGTTGGGTAAAGGTGGGGCGCGGGCGTTTCCGGCGCGTTATGGAGAGAGGGACAGGACTGCGCGTATTAGAGGTGCCGGGGCCCCACTGACGGGTATACTTCAGGCGCCCTTAGGAGCTTCCTCTTATTATCTATTTATGTTTTTATCCTTATTTTATTTATTCCTCAGTATTATTATCTTTTATTTTAAGTATTGAAGAAGAGAAAATGATATTTCATTAAAATTACGTACAACAGCATGGAGCAGAAATTGTCAACAATTTATCAACAATTGATCGACAGGAGACAGCAAAGGCGCGGACCTTTGGGGCGCCGTGGCGGCGTTCGTCGCGACCCTATTCGGCGCCAACGCCTACGTCCTGCTCCGCGCCCTCAAGGGCCTGCACTTCTCCGTGATCATGACCAATTTCGGCTCGTTCGCCCTGGTGCAGACCTTCCTCGTAACCTGGGCCATCGGTGCTTTGTGCCTGCCGCGCTGCGGCAACGACCGGCTCCTCGTCGTCGCCCTAGCGCTCTTTAGCTTCGCAGGTAGAGCCGTTGGCTGGATTTTATGTGTATATGAGAGAACAGACGTGATCGACAGCTGATTTTTATTTCTATTCCGCAGGTCAAATTCTGTTGACCCTGGCGCTCCAGATGGAACAAGCCGGGCCCGTCGCCATCGCCAGGTCAGCCGACATCGTCTTCGCTTTCTTCTGGCAGGTCCTGTTCTTCAACGAGATACCGAATAAGTATTCCATCGGGGGTGCCATCCTCGTCACCAGCTCCGTCATCCTCACGGGCCTCAGGAAGTGGGCCCTCGGGCTCCCGGAGCACTCGGTGCTCAAAAAGTCGCTCGGCGTTCTCGCTATGTAATTTTTCTTCTGCTTCAAAACTTTCGGAGTTCCGGATCTGGGTTTCTGCTGAAGTTTCAAAGTTCTGACACTTCATATTCTAGAACTAAGGCGATTTTGGTTGAGTTGAAACGATTGAGTGTGATTTTTCGAGTCCACGCGAAAACGAAAAGTATTATTACGAGAACAAACGGTATTCTGCGCACAAGTGGTGGAGGAATTATTTATTTAATTCTGGAATCTTCATTATTTGAGGCAAAGTAGGAGAATGTAGGATAATCGAAGAAAATGTAGCTTTATCGTGATTTTGTTGGTATTATGAAAACGAAATCTACTTAATAGAATATTTTATGACGTCTGAGTTATTTTTGGATTGTTTTCATCCTCCGCTTGTATGAACAATTTAAAGTCAGAGTTTAGAAAATCAGGCGCACTCGGAAGCAGAACCAAAGAATATTTTCCAAAAAACTCGTTTTCGAAATGGCAATTGTGATACTTGAATTAGGGTTCCGTAGTTTTTAGTTCGTAATTTGTATGGTACAACGAAGTTTGCGATGATTAAAAGTGAATAATTACGAAATCCGGACGGATTTCGTCCGTCACTAAAAAAAAGAAAAAGATACTAATAACATGTAAAATTTCTCAAACGTTATAACCTCGGATATCTCGTTCAATATCACTCCCACGTCAAAAGTAGTCATAACCAATATTGTTTACGAGTATATTTGCAGCAACTTTTTTCGTTCGATAAATATTTAAGAAGTTATCTGTGTTTGAATTATTGATAACAACGGGATAACCGTTTTCATCTTTGGAAATGTATAGCATTGTGAATATGTGTTATACTGAAAAAAGTTTCGAACAAAAGTTGTCGGAGATTTACTCGTGTACAACATTAGTAAGGACCATTTTTGACGTAGGAGGAATATTTAACGAGATATCCGGGTTTTATGTTCGGGAGTGTGGTCACATTTGACGCAAACTTCGAACCTTTTTTTTTAATGGATTCATAATTCGTGTGATTTTGTAGGAAACGAAGCTAGAAGGATTAATATATTTTCATCGCCAACTGTACATTAAATACTTTAAATTTCGTCACCAATACCTCGTTATATTGACTTACATTGATCGATAGACTGTGAAAAATCGCCCTACTGTGCAAAGGGTCCCGAATTTAGTGAGAATTTTGGGGAAAATG
>JAPYZK010003035.1:0-12768 GCA_030522785.1 Platygaster equestris | reverse complement strand
CTCGGGTACCGTCGTTTTACGCCTAGAGTCTTATTTTCCCTCCAGATGTTTAGCCACGAAATTCGGCCAATTAGCCGTCCATGAACTGGAAAGTCTATGGTAAGCCTTCGATTTTGATTGGCTCAGTGAAAATACTACACAGAAACTGACAGCAGCAGCGGGCGGTTTTATCAGTGATTATCAGTGACGATTGATGACGATAAACTTCAAATTTTTCGTCGCACGGGGTTGCACAGCTGACAGTGTTGCGAGAGTTGTACGCGTTAAGTCACGTAAAATACATTACAATAAATTATCGTTCGCTCGAAGGAAAACTTGATTTCTTCGCATACTCAGCATTCGTGATTCAAAATCCGTCCATTTCATTGCAGCAAAGTTCTTTCCATCAGTCATAACATTTGTTATTTTGCGCTTTGAAGTACTCAAACGTTCGAAAATTTTGACCAATTTTGACCAATTTTGACCAATTTTTACTGGGTACTGCAAAACTACACAATTGAAATTTATTGTTTGAGTAATTTTGTCTTTTTTCTTGTAATATTGTTATTTTCGGCGGTTTCAGTGAACCAAATAGTCAGTTACCTAACTGCAGTGTTTTTAATGAAGTTTAGTCAAATAAAACAGTAATAAAATCGTACACAATGAGCAGTGCATCGAAACACGACATCGTTGTGATTGGATCCTGTATGATCGACTTTTTTGCGTGAGTAGCAATTTTGTTTGTTTGATCAATCAAAAATATGTGAATTTGAAATGACATCCTCGAAACTTTTGCTATCGATATAATTTGAGTTTTCGGAATTCAACATTTTCGAATTGTGCGTAAGCAGTAAATTCTGTTATTATCTCAACTTACTCGACAGAGTTTCTCACTTAACAAATCCATCTGTTCTCGAATCTGCAAATGCTTGATGAATGTGCATTTTGAAATTTATAAAATTTCAGAATACATATAAAATCAATGGCCGGTTTCGAACTTGGAAACTTTCAAATTCGCATTTAAAAAATTTTCAATCGCAAACAGATACGCTCCTTCTTTGCCAAAACCCGGGGAAACATTACTTGGAAGCAAATTTGAGCAAGGTTTTGGAGGCAAAGGCGCGAATCAGTGCGTAGCTGCTGCAAAACTCGGAGCATCGACACTTTTTATAGCTTCGGTATTCATTTTCGAAATATTCTGAAAAATACGATCGATCAATGAAAAAAATGCATCCTGGAATCCGACAAATAGTCGACACGTATTGTTTCTTTTTTATTTGACTAATCGAAAATTACTCGAAAATTGGAAAAAGAAAGAATAAGTTTCGGTTATTTTTTAGTTCATCCCTATCAAATACGGACACAATGGATTTATAATGGAATCAACTTTGTGTTAAAAGAGCAAATTAAATATGTTTCAGTTGGGAAATGACTCAATGGGCAGAAAGTATTTGGATATGTTGAAAAACGAAAAGGTGGACACAACTTTCGTACAACTACGGGACTGCGCGCATTCGGGAGTAGCGCAAATTACGGTCGCAGATAATGGCAAGTTCATCTTGGGAGCAAAATTGCAGATAAGATTATTATATCATGTTTCATTGAGAAAACGAATGAATAAGCGTTGTTTCATTTTTAGGAGAAAACAGCATAGTAATCGTGCCAGGAGCGAACTCGTCGTTATCAGTGGGTGACGTTATTAAGGCTTCCGATAGCATTTGCACTTGCTCGGTTTTGGTTTGTCAATTTGAAACGCCTTTGGAAACCACACGCGCTGCCTTGCAAATTTACAAAAATCATGGTGAATGTTGAATGAAAATCACAAATTATTATGAAATTTTTCGAATTTCATATCAATCAGGGACAGCATACTAGTATACACTTTATACTACACTTTATCGCTACTTTTAATTTTCAAAATTGTACATTTGTCGCAGCAACTTGAATGCATTTTTTCACGTATTATGATAGACTGAATAGTAAACATTGACAGTAGATCAGTGAAGTAGCTCAGGATAACAACTATATTTTACAAGTTTCACATGAAAAAATTTTTGCGAAAAATTAGAAAGAAATTAAACAGAAACTTTTTACGCAACTACAGGAATCTCGATAGTTAACGCTTCGCCTGGAAAACACGATCTCTATCCGGACATCTTCGGATTGTGTGACATTTTTTGTGTCAACGAAACGGAGGTAAAAATAACGGAAAAATGAATGCTGCAGTGTGAAATTTTTCTTTAGTTCCAAATTTAAACTGTAACATTCTAAAAATACTGAAGGTGCAAAACGTACTGAGAAATGTTTGTACCAAAATCCAATTTTGCTCAATAATTTTGAAAAAGAGCAATTTCAGAGTTGACTGTTGAAAAATACTAACGTATTACGTGCATTAGTGAAAAATTGAAAAATTTCGAAAATCATTCGCAAAATTAATTCATTTTTTAGGCGGAAATAATAACGGAACTTGAATCTTTGTCATTTTCTAATGCAAAAGAAGCGACAGATGAGTTTTTGAGACTGGGATGTAACACGATTATCATTACTTTTGGGCCCATGGGAGTGGTTTTTGCATCAAAAGATGACAAAACTGTAAAACATGCCCCTGCTGAAAAAGTGAAGCCAGTAGACACTACGGTTAGTATTCGAAAAATAGTGACAAAACATATGATTGTTGCAACAAACAGTTTGTATCAAAATTATATATTACAATATGTTCATTAAAAAAACGTAACCTAAAATTTAAGACATTATTTCGGAATACATAAAAAAGTACAAAAACAAAGTTTTTCGTAAAAAAGGGTAATCAAACATTTAAGAAAATTTTTCGGAATATAAAAAAAAAAACGATTTTCGTAACTGCCAGTAATAAAATTATAAAGAAATTATAAATCATTGAATGATAAACTAAAGTTTTTTAAACAAATCTGAAGTTGCGCATTACTTTTTCAGGGAGCCGGAGATTCTTTCTTAGGAACATTGGCTTATTACACAGCGTGTCACCCGAATTTGTCTCTAGAGGAAAAAATTGCAAGGTCTTGTAAAATCGCTACTTGTTCGGTTTTGAAAGCCGGGACGCAATCAAGTTTTCCTACAAAAGCCGAGCTTCCACCGCAATTGTTTCAATAAAGTTTACTTAAGATTTCGAGTACTGTTTATTTTACTTGATTGCATTGCAAACAAAATCCATGTCATCCCCATAAATATGTTTTTCAAAAAACATGTTCATTCTCCAAAATATGCAATAAAGTCATAATAAGAATGAAAAATACTTCAATTCTACATTTTACTTTAAAGCAAAAATATGAAAACTGAAGTTTCAGACATTAAAAACATTATTTTTGGCAATTATTACATTTTAAAAAACTAATATTCGATATTGATATTTCTTATAATTTCAAGTTTTTACTACGAAAAATTTTGAATTTCAAATTTTTAAGTCACATAAACTTGTAAATTTTCGAATTCAAAATAACGAAAATAAAAAGCCCCTCAATTTCGACGCCTCCGAACACCATCAAAAATAGATGAAATAATGCCCATAAACATTCTTTAATACTTCCAAACTCGTGAAACGACATAGCAAAATAGGAAACCCAATTTTCCCATCGACAACCTTGTTTACAAATGTTCGACTCAGCATAATTTCAACACAAAACCTCGATCCTCGCAAACCTGAAATACCTCGAGCGAGTATTCCTGACAAGAACAAGATGTCGTTTCTTGTCAAGAAGCTCGAAAATCGCCGGCAACGCGACGTAACCTATCCCTACCCCCTTCGCCTCCGAATACGAAAAAGCACCCTTAACAACAAATCCCATAGTTTCCCTATCACTTACATAACGAACATTCTTCGCCTCCGGCAAATACGAGTTCCTCATCAACTTCGCGTACGTCTCGCAACTGCTTTTCGCCATCGCCAAAATTTTCGCTCGAATAGCCTGCTGTCGACTCTTCAGCAACATTTGATCCAAATGCGGCGGCGCGTCCGCCGCCGCCACCGCCGCCTTGCACACGCGAATTCGCTTCCTCTTCAGTTTTTTCAAACTTTCCTTGTGACTTTTCCTCAACATTTTCCGCATTTTCTCGCCGGGGTCATCCCCAACTGTTTGGGTCGGCCCGGACCAACTTTTGTCGCTTTCGAAGCGACGAAAGTCTTCGTCGTTCGGAATGCAAATGCTAGCGAAATCCTGGGGCGAGCCTTTTCTTTCCACGGTGAGCTTAACGGGAACAAGAAAGTTTTCGGCCTCGAATCGAGCCGTCAAACCCTGGGGAGAATTCAGGCTTTGCTGAAGAAGAGCGAGTTTTCCGCGATCTCGAAGTACGCAGAAATCCGCGCTTTCCGTCCACTCAGCCATGAGGAGTCTCCACTGGCAGAAAAAAGGGTCAGGGACGCGGTATTTGACGAAGTTGACGCGTTTTTTCACAGGTCTTCGGAAATATTGCTCACTGAGGTGGAATTTCGTGTTTTGGGATTCCCTTTCGTAAGCTGGAGTGTCGGGGGGATGGCAGTCGGGGGAGTCGAGGTTCGTGGATTCGAACGGTATCATTGTGGACTCTCTGGAGCCAGCGGCTTTGGCGTTGCGGAGGATGAATGCCAGCCAGAAAGGCATTGCCCAGTTTGAGGGGAGAATTACGTCGATTCCCGATGAAAATGCTGCAAATCAAAACCTTTTCAAGTGACAATTTATTACGAAACAATGTAGTCAAGTATATTGAATATATTAAGTTCCATCTTCAAAATTTACCAAAAATTCTAAAAAACACTGAATTCCGACACTTCACATTTTCAAAATACACAAAATCGAAAATTTATTTTTAAAAAGTAAAAAATTGGAAAATCTAGAATGAACTGAAAAAATCGTTAAAAGAACTCCGGGATTTCTAAATCATCTAATTTGTAAATTCTAGGAGACAAAAAAAATTCCACAAGCCTCAATTACATAACTGCAAATTATCACCACAATCCTTAAAAACTCTGAAAAGCTCCGGAATTTCCAAATCTTTCACAATTTACAAATTCCAAAAATGTACACGTCGAAAGAAAAAAGAAATTACAGTCAGTTTTGTTGTGCGAGCCTGGATTCCCCGAATTGCCCGGTTTTTGCACCAGCATAATAGGAACTTTCCTCATAACATCTTCGTCAAACAGTCCATCATTTTCGACTCCAGTGACCAAACATTCGCTCCTGATGTTATTTATCTCATGAGAAGGTACAAAATTCTCGCTCGCCAACTTCCTCAAATGCCGATTCCAAAGCGGACTGATATTCGCCAAAGTTGGAGGTTTCAGCAACGCCTTCTTCTCCCGAGCCTCGTAAGAACAAGCTTTCTCTCTTTTCTTCGGCAAACAAAATCTCGGATCCAAAACCGTCAATCCCACGGCCATATTCGGTGGCAAATGTCCCGGTTTCTGATTTCTCATCGCGGCAAAAGTTTCATTCTGCACTTTGAAAGCTTCGACATTGTTTTCCCTGGCGAAAAACTCGTCAAACCACGATCTCGAAGGTTCTCCTTCATCGGTAAGCATACAACATTCTTCATCCACACTGGACACGCCAAGCTTCAATTTCGGGATTTTCAACGCTTCCGTAATCAAATCCAAAGACAATGGCCCTCGAAGACGGAATCTGTTCAACTCGTTTCTCAAAATCGTCATGCAACAGTCATTATCGTCATTGCCGTAAATCGGAGTCTTGACGTCCCTGAAAATCATCATCATCGGTGGCATCTTGTTCACGTCGTTCCAAAACGTTTTCCTCAAATTCGACTCAGTCTCACGAAGTGAGGTGAAGTGATCTTCGTTACGCATGATAAAGCCAAAACTGGCAATGATCTCCTTGATAACATCGTTGTAATTGGCTGGATGGATCCAAATCCAAATTGCTCTTTTATCATTTTCTTCGGCGAACTTGGAAACGCTTTCCCACAAAAAGTACACGTTGCCCAAGGCGCAGAAAGGGTATTTTTCTTTGGCATAGAACATCAGGGAACCTTCCCTGTCTCCGTTGATCCAGCACTTTGCTCCAAAAGTCAGTCGGCTGGGATTGCAATGGCTCCGCAAAGTTTGGAGGAGAACATTTTTCGGTCCTCTCAGTTCTACGCAAGTGTAGTACGAAATGTCTTGGATCAGACAGTGGTTTTTGACGGCTCTGTAATTGGCCTTGAAACATCGATCGTTCGAGTGCTCTGGGATCTTGAAACCGTACTTGTCGCTCATTCTGAAACGCTTCGCGTGCCATATGTGCAGTTCTGTCCAAAATTTGACTTTTTGACGCCGAGTGTATTCGGAAAGCAGGTTTTGGGGTCTTCGGCGGAATTTGCGGGATGGCGTTTTCGTTTTTGCGGGTAAACCGGCTTTTTCCATTTGTTTTGTGTGGCCTTCTCGTAGTCTTCTCGGCATGCGTTTTGCATTGTGGGACATCACTCGGCGACGCATTTGCATTGGCAGTTTTTGGAAAATCAGTTTTGTCTGTTGTGGATTTTCTGCAAATTAAAGCATTTTTTCTTCTTTTCTAACATTCAACAATTCTCAACATTCTGCGAGGTGTTTTGTAATGACATTTTTGAAATACTTCAATATTCTCCAACACTTACGAGAATGACCGATGATAAGAGAATTTTTAATTCAAATAGCATTCGGTACGAAAGTTGTAATTACTATTTTTACCCAAAAACCTACAATTAACGAGTTCAAATAATGTCAATTAATGTCAAATATACCCCCCTCGCCCCTTTAACCGCTCGACGCAAGGGAAAAATACATCCAAACATATTAAAATAACACAACTGATAATCATCATTCATCATTAGTAATTTTCAAAAATTATTCTATTTTTCCTATGCCTTGTTTACAACATAAATGTTTTTTTTCGTTCGGAAAAAGTTGTTTACAAATAGTTGATGAAAGGTTATGAATGGTTAGGAACGTACCCAAACATCGCGTCATTTCCCCAATTTCCGTCGCCCTGGCAGTTGCGAGCTTCAGGGTGTTAACGCTGTCAGGAAGCCGTTGATTACCACCTAGATATTCGTCAAATTGATCTTTCTCCATTTTTTACAACTAATATTTACAAACTGTTTGAGTAACAAAAACAATTCAACTTTCACTTTTCAGTCTTTTCACCACTTTTCACTAACTGATGGTCAGTGACGAAGTGACGATACTGACGATTGATTTTGGCGCTTGCGCAAAATAATGATAATTTCAGCTGACTGTTTTGATAGATTTGACACTACTTTGACAATTTCGTGATTTTTCGCAATTTTTTGCGATTTGTTTGTTGTGTAGGATAAGCAGTCTTAATTTTCGTTTTCCGAATCCAAAATGACAACAAAAATTGACGTGCGCTACGTTTGTTCTTGTGCGTCTTTGAAGAGCATTTCGAAAATTTATTTTTGTCGACATTGTTTGAGAATAAGATGTGGGTACTGCGTTTGTCATGAGGTACAGATTTTCATTTATGTTACGAATTTGAGTGTTTTACACGAATCTGAATTTTTCGGGAGTTTCAGAAGTGAGTTCGGACTTCTCCTTGTTTTGAAATTAACAAATCAATTTTAAAAACCGTTATATTCACGAACAACGAACAACTGAATAAAAATGTTCAATTCGCGATATCATTAAATACTCAAAATTACTGTTTACTAGAAACAATAACAAAAAAACAGCTAATTTCCAAATTTTGGGTCTTTCCAGATCGACTCTCACTTTTGTACCCATTGCATGGAAAATTTGCCTTCTTCCGAAGTGAGATTGAAGAAAAATAGGTAAATTCTTTCCATTATTTACCCAAAATGAGGCATCTTTAACTTATAATTGTGTTATTTTTAACGTATTTTTATCTTGCATTTTTTCGAAAATTAAAATTTAAGTAATCGTTTCGTGATGTAATTCATTACACATCAACTTTCAGGTGCACGACATGTTTCAACTGTCCCTGCTGTTTTCAAACTTTGACCACAAAAGCTGGTCATGCCCCAGTGAAACCTTCTTCACAACAATTGGAAACATTAGAAAAAGGCAAAGAAACCAAAGCAACGCCAAAAAAAGTATATTACATGGTTTGCCCATTTTGTCGATGGAATTCCAGAGATGCTGGTATTCCTGACCAAATTTTTGGTAATCATATTTTCATACAAAAGTATACACTTTTGGATTTGTTTTCCAAATAAAATATCCAACACATGTACTTTGACGTGAAAATATCAATCCATAAAAAAAACTTGCTCTGCACAAATAAATGTTCAACATAGACGTTTTTTTCAATAACAGCAACAGGAGCTTGGCCCGAGCCGGAAAGTCCGTACATGACAAGAGTGAATGCACTAATTGATCATTACAAAATTCTGGCTTCAGTGGAAAAACAGTTACGAGAGCGAAAAAAATCCAAACGAACGTACATGCAATATGTATGAGGATTATTCTAAAAACCTTGTGTGAGGTCTTGTGAAGAATAATTTGAAGATTTTTCGAATGAATTTTTAGGAAAAATTTGGGATAACATCTGCGATTGCGAGGAAACGCACAGGGCGTCCAATATTGTCCGAGCCACCGAGACAAGCGACCGACCAATTGCAGCCAGCGAGTGCAAGTGAACAAGTTGAGGAATTGCCACCTGAAATTTTCACAGAAGAAGTGGATATTACGAAAAGTATTCATGAGAACAATTCGTTTCTCAGTTCATTATTTTTATTAACATTTGCCACATTAGCCTTCGAGCTGCAAAACCATTGAGTTTCTGAATTAACATTCTCTAAATTTTATATACAAGTTTTTAAGTATCTTTTCTAATTGCAAATTTCATTTTTGAACCAAATGAAATGTCAAGTTTGATGAAAAATAATCATAACTACGATCGTTTCAGTAACTACTCTTGAACAGCGCTTGAAACAACCAGAAATGCAAGTAGAGAAAATCCACCAACTTCGCCCAGTGCGCAAACAGTTCATGGTGAAAAGATCCCAGCGCTGTCGCACTTGCGAACACAACGTCAGCAAACCTGATTATTTGCCGCAGTCAATCAAGTTCAAAATTCAACTATCTGCTTTGTAAGATTTCTTTCACATAAGGCAAAGGACCCGTGAATGGCACGGTTTTGAAAATGTGACATTTCATGAACCGAAAATTTGTTCATCTGAAAAAAAAGATGGCAAGTTCAAATGAATCGTGTAATTTAGTCAGTCGATAAAAAGTTTCAACATATTTAATGCAAAAATTGATCATCTACTAATTTTTAATTGTGTATCATGTGTCCTTCACTTAGCCATGAAAATTTGAGTTATTAAAAAATGAATGAACATTCATTCTCAGCTATCATATACCAGAAGTCAGGATCGTAACCTGCGAACCACTTCGCGCTGGAAAATCGAGCGAATTGCTTTTGAAATTTTGTAACCCAACACAACATTTGACCCAAATAATGTTGTTGCCTTTGGGAACACCAACAGTCGCGATATTGCTCTCCGCTTCGGGACAGCTGGAAGAGGTGAAGCGAGAAAATATGCAACTGGTAAAAAACAAATTTTACGAAATTAAAAAATTTTTCCGCCAACTTGAAAAGCAAAAATGCATTAAATGTCGTACTTGGAAAGTTATATAATTCAGTTTCACCAAACAGAAAAAAAAAAATATTTCAGACGTTTCAAAAGAGCCTAAATTTCAATGTTTCAGGGATGTGAATCTCCGAATCTTTTGCCATCAGCTGTACGCCCAATGCCAGTGTTAGAAGATCCAAGACCAATGACAGTTTCAGCAAATTCGGAGTTGAACGTGCAAGAAACTGCAATTACTCTTCCTGCTCGAGACGACACCGCAGAGTATGACGATCCTGGCGACGCACAGAACTTCCAAGATGACCCAAAGTAAAATTTGCATTTCATATCATCTCGAACTATCCACGAAATAATCACAATTGTTTGCAGTTTCCGAAAATTATGACCACTTTCACTATTTATCAAACTCACTCTCTGAATTTTAGATTCGTCGTGTGGCGCAAAAGTAATAAAATAATATTACGAATGAGCGTCACGCCCGACAGTGAAGCGCAGGAAGGAAGCCAAATTATTGCTGGATTTGTCATGCAACATGGATATGTGAACACAATTGCAACTCTTGAGAATAAGCAACCGCAAAAAATTGATTTAAGAACGCAACTATATTTGACGATTGGTTCGTTAATGGGATCTTCTTGAATCTAACATTCTAACAATCTTTTGGTCGAACATTCGACACTATTTAAAATTCATCATTTATGGGATACATATATTGTAATCAATAAAGTTTGTAATGTTGGTAAATGTCAACAAAACTTGAATGACTGATTTTCATCTTTTCTTGCTATTTTTCCCCTATATTTTAAAATACAGTAAAAATTCTATAGTATGCATAAATGCAACATGAGCTTGCAATTCAAGAATTAACAATGGGTAATGAATAACATTGGACAAAACAGTAGACATACTTTTTATCATTAAATTTTCCAACATTGTTTTGAAATCAAAGAAACCATATTATTACACTAGTTGAGCAATTTCTCTACAGTGCAAGTGCTTTCAGAACTTGACATTCAAAGTGGATGCAGATTTGAGAGTTTACTGTGATGAAATTATAATTACACTGTAAACAAGTAGATGAAGTGACAGAAAAATAAGGTAAATGATAAAAAGTTTCTTTAGGTGGAACCAAAGGAAAGTTTTATTTGAAATAAAATAAGAACAGTACACAGTAGCGGGAAAATTTACAGCCGGCGACCACGGCGACCTCCCTTTCTGCGGGTGGAGTCAGATGGGATGGGTGTCACGTCTTCGATACGTCCAATTCTGATGGATGATCTCGCAAGAGCCCTTAACGCAGATTGGGCTCCAGGTCCAGGAGTTTTAGTTTTGTTACCTCCTGTTGCCCTCAATTTGATGTGCAGAGCAGTGATGCCCAAAGTTTTGCATTTTTCTGCTACATCCTGAAAAAACAATAGGTTTTTATTGAACAAAAAATTTGCATTCATTTTTTTCAACACAACAGCTTTTTTAGGGCTGTCAATCATTATAAAAAAGCTGACAGTTAAAAAACACAATGAAAGCAAAAATGTTAAGAGAACTTTTACTTATAGAAAATTTATGTGATGACTTCTGCATTTCCATATTCGTATGTTTCATGTCCATTTCTGTAAGTCTACTGTACAGGTTTGATGAAATTAAAAAATTATCAACTGATTCATTTTAAAAGAAAATTTGTCATTTGTTTGAACAATTGGAAATTAGAATAAGAAAAATGTATCCTCTCAACAGACTGAAATAACTCAAGTTCATTCCTTAATGTTTGTGAGGAGTTAATTTTCCAGGCACATGAACGCGCTCCAGATAACAGCATAACAGCAGTTTTATCTGAGTGCTGCCTGAGCATGGTATGCAACATAAGTTTTCAATAATTACCTGAGCGGCCAACATAGCTGCGTATGGAGAAGCTTCATCACGATCAGCTTTCACTTTCATTCCACCAGTGACTCTGGCGATAGTTTCGCTGTATGCAAAAAAACAAAAAAATTTTACAGAGCAATAAACAATAAATATGCGTATTATTTGTCAAATATTTTTATACAGACCAAAAAACATGACATTTTTGGTTGTCTTTATTTTGATGCACTTTCCAAAATTTTTTTTTTTTCAAAAATACAAACTGATTCATGTAGACACTGATATAAATCGTATTTTCAACTGGTAAAAAAATTGAACTTTTAAAGGTTAGGTATTCACTGTAGCACTTCACACCATTGCATTTTTCTAATTATCAAAAATTAATCAATGTGTTCAAAACATCGACTCCGGCTTCTATTGATTTCACATTTTATGCCAAAATACATCGTTATCAAGTTCTTAGGCCATTTTTCGGAGAAGCCGCTGCTGAACTCAAAAATTACCCGAAAAATTGCTATTGTGTATTTCATTAATTACGATTATATTTTCAGGAAATTATGCTAAGAAAATATTGTTTTCGTTTCTTACCGTCCAGACAAATCCGTAACATGAACGAAGGTGTCGTTGAAGGACGCAAAAATATGTGCGACACCAAAAACATCCTCTCCTTCGCGGACCTGGGGTCCGAGGGACACCTGCACTTCCTCTTTTACGGTTTTTCCTCTTTTGGGAGCCATTTCTACGCACAAGAAACAAAATTTGTTGAAATATATCCTCGTTAATTGTCGGTCACACGTTTCCTCTTCAAAATCACAATAATGCACTTTGAAGGTTATGTCGGAGTCACTGAGCGACACAACTCATCATAATCCGCGAAAATCGACGCGATCAAAGTAAAATTATGATCAACAATTGTTTTCTACGTAAATAAGCGTTTCAATTGTGCACGTAAATATGTATTACATGTAATATTTAGCGTTTTTTTCCGTAATTTGCTCCAAATATATACCTGCGTTTTCAAGCGCACACGAAAAAAAAGAGAGAGATGCAGAGAGAGAGAGAGAGAGAGAGAGGTAAATGTGGGTAAATGGAAAACGGATAAGAAACTGACGGCGCTACTCACGCGCGAAAATTTTAATTTGAAGTGTCAAGTGGTTGGAGAAAATACGATAAAATGAACGATTAAAAATACGTATCATTTAAATGAACGGATTTTTTTATACTTATAAGCACACAAAATATCTAGTTTCATTAAGGTTACAGATTCACGAAATTTGAGGTATAGAATTTTTTAAAATAACTTACAAGAATAAAATTTTTATGCAACAAAATTTTGTACTTACCATTTTCGTAATTTGAAATTCGATGATTAATTGC
>JAPYZK010003034.1:0-15542 GCA_030522785.1 Platygaster equestris | reverse complement strand
GCTAGATTTATTACAACTTATTAATTGAATACTTTTTGGCCGACAAATTGCTGCAAATCCTTTACCGGTAGCCATGATTACTGACAATTGCTGACAATTGCTGACAATTACTGACGACCGCTGACGACTTGCAGTGTGCTGCCACCTGACACGAGTTTAGAGTAAGGAGTCTAAGGACGGCAAACGTGAAAAAACGAAAATTCAAGTTTTCGATTTTAAAAAATTCTGAAATTAATATTTTTTTTAACTAGAATCTCAAAATTTTAGAGATAAATATTTTTTTTAACTAGAATCTCAAAATTTTAGAGATATATAAATTTCTTTTATTCGTTGATCATTGTCCAATGTGGTTAGTTGAGGTGAGGTCTTCTATTTCGAACATTCTAGAACTGACGAATTTTGAATTTTTGAATTTTTGATACCAGACAGCCGAAATTTACAGTTTTTTCGACAGAAATTACCTAAATTACAACATATTTCAATTTTCTTAATTGGATGCATAATATTCGAATTTTAATTTCGGAGTCCTCAAAGCTAAAAATACACATTTTTTTCTTTGCACCAAAATTGTCCTTTAAATCCTTAAAAAAATCATTTTGAAATTTCGCACAGTCAAAGTGACCCACAATCGCATCTAATTTGAAAAATGTACATATAAATTTATCAAATAACTTGAATGATAACTGGTAATCATAGGTCATTGCAACTCCATTATCTCTGATTATATTACTAACGCTGAATCGATACGTTCTAAGCCTTATCAATAATATTATATGCAAATGATGATAACTTCAATTATAGATGATAAACCTTCCTTTCTTTAATCATCATTCGTTACACGAAGTCGTCGAAGTTAACACAAAAACTCAAATTTGGCTACTCCTATCACTTTGAATAATTTTTCTAATAAAAATGACGAAAAGACAGTTAATTATATCATTAATATTCGGAGTTGTGAATTATGTGGTGTCTAATGATGTTGACATCGTAATAATTGGAGCCGGTGCATCAGGATTTGCGGCCGCGTCTCGTTTACTCGAAAAAGGCTTGACGAACTTTACTGTTCTCGAGGCGAAAAATCGAATCGGAGGACGCGTGAATACCGTTGATTTTGGTAATCATTGAAAATTTTTATTTCCTTATGATCGAATTTTTTTCTACATTTATATAATTTTTAGCGGACAGTATTGTAGAGATGGGCGCTCAATGGGTTCACGGAGAAAAAAATAATATCGTGTACGAACTCGCTTCTCCCCTCGGTCTTTTAAACAAGGATAAAAGTTTTATTCCAAACGCAACATTTATCGAACCTAATGGCACAATAGTTCCACTAGAACAAAGTGCCCCCGTCTGGTATATATTTTCTGGATTGAGCACTGAAGTAGAAAATACTACTGAAGATATTGCTCCAGGAACTTCCTATGGAAGCTACTTCATGGAGAGGTGAAAGAGACGAAGTGTCTAACATAAATTTACACAGTTTTTCGAATATGTTCATATTCCAGGATAAATTTAAATATCCTTGGTTATGTACATTCCAAGTTTCATTGAGACATGAAATTGGAAAAATATATCGTAACATAAATGTTACGGTGAGTTTGAGGACATGCTTCTTTCTCAATTTTAGGTTTCGGAACGCTTACGAGAAAAATCCATTCACAAGCAAAGAAAGGCTAGAAAAGTTTTTGATTTTTTTTGACAAATTAGAAAGTTCCGCAATTTGCAGTGATAATTTGGACCAAGTTTCGGCACGACGTGCTTCGGAGTATTGGACCTGTGAAGGAGAACAATTGATTGCTTGGAAAAATAATGGCTATAAAACAGTGTTCGATGTACTTCAGGTAGCATAATTGGATATATATATATGTTTTTCGGCCTGGAAAAAAAATTACCAATCTGGAAAACCTGTCTAATTTACAGAAAAAGTTTTCGAATGAAAGTGAGCAATTGAACGTTGTGGAAAAGATCGAGTTCAACGAAGAAGTAAAATCGATTGATTACACGGACATGGATAAAGTAGTAATTACAACGACAAATGGAACACAGTATAACGCTAAATACGTCATTTTCACACCATCAATGGGAGTTCTGAAACATCAACATTCTACAATGTTCAATCCACCCCTTCCTGAATCGAAACAACGATCGATTGATGTAAAAAACGTTCTTTTTAATTCAAAATATATTACTTCAAGCAAATCTTAGCAACTTTATTGCGGTTTGTAGGGAATAGCTTTTGGAGTGGTACTGAAAATATTTATCGAGTACCCACAAACATGGTGGGCCGATGATTTACAAGCGTACAATTTCCTCTGGTCGGAAAAAGATCGAGAAGATTTCGTAGCAGCCCATGGAAAAGTAAAAATCTATTCGTCTTAAACAATAAGGTTTTTTCTGTAAAACTTTATAAGTTTCCTCAAATCTTAAAATATGTCGCCTCATAAATTTTTCGATAACTTATGAAGTTCACCTCGTAAGTTTTCAGAAAACGTACGAAGGCGCCTAATGAAGAACATTATAAGGAATTTGTGAACTCGTATTTTTTTAAATCTTATAAGGTTCAGAGTTACAAGGGACACATCGAACAGTGATAAGAAACTATTTTTCTCCAGGACAAGGAGTGGTTATGCGATGTTTTTGACATATTTCCGACTATCAATCAACCACGCGTTTTGGCAGCTTGGTCTTACGGAAATTCAGCCAGATTTTCAGAAAATTTAACTGACGAACAAATGATCGATGACATACATTTTCTGATCAATCTGACCGTGGGAAAAACTCTGAAAGATATCCCAAAACCAGTGAAAATCACTAGGTGAAATTCTGCAAAAACAGATTAAAAGTTATAGAAAAATGATGCACGTAGACGCAATTTTTTCTTTTCAGATCCAAATGGCTTAGTGATCCACATGTGCGTGGGTCATATTCATTCGACAGCTTGGAAACTGAAAAAATGAATGCCACTCGTGAGGATTTAGGGGCACCTATTCAGACAAAAGACGGAAAACCTGTAAATGTGTAATTTATATAAAATTGGTAATTTTTGCATATTTTGTGTGTCCGAAATTGCAATTAATTTGTTTGCAGGTCATACTTTTCGCCGGTGAAGCTACTAACGTTCATCATTATTCGTGCGTCGATGGGGCGATCGAGACAGGGTTCAGGGAAGCTGATAGATTATTGGCTTACTATAAGAAAGAGTAAATATCTCATTTTTTAATATGTAAAAGGGTCAATATACAAAGGAAAAACTACGTTTTTTTACGAATTCAACCCTTCCTCCCCCTTCCTACTGAAGAGTTTTCAAGTTGAAATTCAAAAATTTAGAAATTCAATCTAAAAACTTCTAAAATCTTAGAATATGAAAGTTATATTTTTATGCATTTTGTATTTGTTGTTATAATTCAAAGGATAAACAAATTTTTGCACGTGTAAAAAACGGTTTTATTTCTTCAAGTTGGCAACCACTATCGACGACGCGTCACGTGATCATGCGAGGGCGCCACAGTCTTTCGCGCAGACTCCTTCGAGTCACAGTTCAAATCAAAATAAAATAACCGTCATTCACAACGAATTTGGCATAACAATTTGACATTTTATTGCATTTTGTTCGCTAATTAGGTGAAGTGAAAAGAAACAAACAACTCAAGACCTCGCAAACGCGAAGCGAAAAGAGTTTAAAGAAAATGGGTACGTAAATAATTATATTTTGACGATAAAAAATTCGAAATAATTAACCGACATTCGCTGTCAGGGAAATGCTCCGCCTTATACTCGCACTTTATCTGGGACTTGATACTTTTTGATATGTGGCTCATCATGAACATTCGGGCGATTGTGAAATTTTGTATAAGCTTGTGCTGGCCAGTGATGCAAGTTTTGTTTTACGCGATTTGCGCAACAGGTGATACATATTGCACATTATAATAGTGTATTTTCCGGCGTGTCAGCTTTGCGAAAATAATTATTGTAGGTCTGGTTTTGGGCACTGTTTTGAGTTCAAGAATTACGATTGTCAACTATAGTGGGATGCAGCAGCAGGCTCAAATTCAGCAATTATCGAATGCTCAGGGGCAATTGCAACTTTTCATAGATTCACCGAAAAACAGTTTTGCAGCGCTGGAAAAGGAAATCGTTGGTTTGAAAAATCGAGCTTTGCAACTGGAATCGATGCTCCGGAAAACAGTATGTTTCAATGTTGTCTAAATGTTTCCTGATTTTTCTAGTTTGTGATGTTTTGTTTATAAAATTACTTCATTTTTGGAATTAAAAACATTGAATCCTTCGACATTTTTCTTTTTTTTTTTCATTTTCAAACGAACTCACAAAATTAATTAATTTCATTCGAAATTTGCGTGGTTGTTTCAACCATAAAAATCCCAAGTACTCAAAATTTGTGCGAGGTCATAAAAATTTCCAAGTCTAATGTATACAACAGCACAAAATCTAAAATGCCTCATTTTCCCAAAAATAGAAGTATTTTTCAAAATTATGTCTTCCTAAATAAACTGAAGAGTAGTAAATTACGTACTTTTTTTTATTCAAGTATTTGGTTTTTCAGAACACAAAATTTGCGAATCTCTACCTGCGCCAGCAACTGAAAAGTGCGTAATTCAAAGTTTGTTAAAAAAAAACTCGTCCGACAACATTTAAACAACGCAAATTTTTACGCCAGGTGACTCATTAGCTGATTTTGCTTCGGAAGCTGCAGGAGCGTCCATAACAAATACGCCTGACACACAAGCTTTTTTTGAAGAAAAAAGTCCTTATGCTACTCTTTTTGGTGTGCCGATTTGGAAACCGGATTATTACACTCCAAGAAAAATAATCCAGGTTGAGAAAACTAAACTAACAATTTTTGTTGTAGCAAAAAATAATTATTCATCGAATATGAATCGCACAATTGTTTCAATCTTTTTTATTCAATTGGTAAATATTTTCTCAAAGTTGATTAATCGATTCGAAATTGATGGTTTTTTGACATTCCCTCGGAAACAGCCTTGGAATCAAGCCGGAGAATGCTGGGCATTCAAAGGATCACAAGGAAAAATTGAAATCAGACTCGCTCACGCAGCCAAAATTCATCAAGTGACTCTCGAGCACATACCAGTCATTTCCTCTCTCACTGGAAACATTGACTCGGCTCCAAAAACGTTCACTGTTTTCGTAAGTCATTGTCTGAGTCATCTTCCACGAAAACAATGATTTTCCATACGTTATTCTCCAGGGCAACTTTCGAGGCAAATACATCGAATTAGATTCCTTCACTTACGACATCAACAAACATCTTGCCTCGCAAACTTTCTACATTCAAGTAAGTTTGGAACAAAAAATCTATGCTTGATATCAATGCCATTGAAATTTTATCAAATTTTCTACTATTTCAGTCTGCGGAGATGCGAGACATTCCAGTGAAAAAAGTGCTTTTAGAGATTACATCCAATTGGGGTCATCCTAAGTATACTTGCATCTACCGATTCAAAGTCCATGGAAAAATATTCAGACTCGACGAAGATGAGGATTTTTAATATGATTCGTAAGAATGAAACCGTTAAATTTCAATCATTATTTATTCAATCTTTTTTGAATATAAAAAAGGTCGAACCCGAAGGAGGAGTTTATGTCCATTTTTCGGCAGCGGCGCCTCCCCAGTTGCTGGCCTGCGGTGGAGCAGCAGGAGTAGCAGTGGCGGCAGCCGACCAATCCTCCTTAAATTGGAAAATTCTATTGTTAGAAAAAGATTTCGTTAAATTGGCTTGATTAAGCAAATAATTCTATCAATTATGTTTATGTAGTTTAAATTGCTACTCACGACTCTTTTAAAGGATGAAAAAATAACCAGGTTTTGAAATCTAATTTTCACTCAATTTAATCTGTAAAACTGCACTGTGCAAAAATAAAAACTCTTATCTCATTGTTTTCTCAAGTTTTTGATTACAAAAGTGCGACCCAAGCCTAATTAATTTACAGCCTATAAGATAGGTTGTAGTGAAATCAGTTGATGGAATTTTGACATAGTAAGAAAATCAACATTTGATACTGTACTGTCAGAAAAATTACTCCATTCAAATTACACTTTAATAAAATACTTACGATTGTCAATTTAAACAGTGCTAAAAAAAAGAGTTGTAATACCTGGTTGTAGTCGCTGGTGGGGAAGGCAGCAGCAGCAGTAGCCGGAGCAGCAGGCATGATTTGCTGCGCAGCTGGCACTGCCGGAGCAGGAGTGGCATCGTCAGCCCAGTTTTCTGAAGCCGGAACGGCATCACCTTCAGTACCCCACCCTACTTCTCCAGTTGTTATGGCAGTTTCAGCTGGGACAAATTCCTTGGGCGCAGGCAAACTCTCCTTGGCAGCGTTTTCATTTTCTTTTTCTCCAAGCTGAAACACCAATTGTTGAAAATTGATATCAAAATCTGCTATTGCATACTGTCTACAAGACAAAAGAATATAAAATGCAAAAGATATTAAAATAGCTTGAAAGAGTAATTAATGATAAAATGTAAAAAGACCTCATCAGACTCCCTGAAGAAGAAAAGATCAACGACGACGTCCCACTTGGTTTCACGAGGGATGGATCCACGGAGTCTCAGCACTTGGCGTGCAAGAAGCCACCACATGAGACCGATAGAATGCTTGTGCTGAGTGTTACAGGGTATAGCAATGTCGACGAATCGCAAAGGCGAGTCAGTGTTGCAAAAGGCGATGACAGGGATGTTGACGTAACTTGCTTCGGTAATGGGCTGGTGGTCTGTCACAGGATCTGTCACGATGAGCAAACGTGGCTCACGGAAAGCAGCCTATACAATGTAATGTAACAATCAATCAAGTCTTGTTGAATGACTTACAGCCTACAGATTTTTGTAGAAAAATACTGCATTAAGTATGAGGAAGAAAAAAAGTTTGATATAATGAACATGTCAGAATAATGTTTTGTTGCAGTTGAAATAAAATGTGTTACCTGGATTTGGTTAGTAAAAGCTCCAGGAGTGAACCGACCAGCAATTGGGGTAGCGCCGGTATGAGCGGCAAATTTGAGCACCGCTCTTTGACCGAAATTGCGACAACTGATGACGAACACATCGCTGGGATGTTCGATGGCAACAATTGCTCTGGCAGCAAGTAAGAGTTTTTCCCAGGTTCTTCGAAGGTTTATGATGTTGACACCTTTGTTTTGAAAATTTAAGTGTGTATTTATCAAATTATTTTCATATATCTTTTTTACTGGCTTACTTTATTTTAAATCTAGTATAACTGTTAGGATTTCCAAGATTATGAAAATTGAATATTGAAGCTATATACCTATCACGAAATGATAATACAAATTGTAGAATGTATACAAATTTACAACATATTTACAACATATTTTCAAAATTGAAATTTTGAACAATGTGAATTAAAGAAAACGTCAGATATTGCATTATACCTTCGGGACGTCTTTTGTACACATACTGGAGCATCTGATAATTGACATTTTCAGATCCGATGTGCGCCGTCGCCTGGATCATTTTGGTCACATCCTCCTCCGTCAGACTCAAAGCCTCAATTCCGCTCGACATTTCAACGTTATTGTGGTTAGGAAAACCTGTGAATGTATTTTTAATGAAAATCAAGTTTGGACATTGGTTAAATGTTCCACTCAAGACACAATTTGAAACCGAGGAATAATCTACTTGATCTTAGTGCAGGAGCTGAATTTTCATTTTTTTTAGTCGTTAAAAATCAATTATAGATTAATGAGACAACTGTCGTTTAATCATTAACAATTTTTAATTGAGTTAAAGACCCTGATCATATTAAATTTTCACAAAATTCTAACCTAATCACAGCCTTAATAAGAGGCTTGATTTTTCCTATTATTATTATGATAAAAAATAAGAACTTGCGATAATTACTTTGGACAACCAATCATTTTCGATTAAAGCATAAGTATCCTCTAATCGAAAAATTTGCACCACATGTGTGATTAAATATGCAAAATGCATTTTTTGCGATACGCAAAATTTTTGAAAATACACCTCCAATCTTCGCGATTAAAAGGGATAGCTGTGAGCCGAGTTTTTTTCTTCGACTTTTTCATCTTTTGGCGTCGATTTTCAGGTTTTAAACAATGTTAATATCAAAATTTATTACAGGACACTCACGTTACCAACGCCACATGCGGTTCCAATAATTGGAAAAAGTGGATCGGCCATCTTGCTTTGTTGTTGAACGCTGACCGAATCGTCAAGAGAGTGACAGTTGACACTTTTCGTGACATATTTTTTCCAAGTCAGGTAGATTTTATCATTTTAACAATCTCTTGAAATTATTTGTTCGCAAATTTTATCATTTTCAATTGTATCTACAGTGTATTTTTTTATTCTTGCTGTTTTTTTTTCATTAGTCAGTTATGTAACGATGTGCGTAGTGTTAAGTCAATGAATGTTGAGTGTTGAGTTATCATATGTTATGATTACGCTGATTAGTGACAATTTAAATGACCAATGTCACTTTAATATCCTTATTGTCAACAAATAATTTTATACAATTTCTACAATTGATAACGATAAAAACATATTAGAACTGATATATATATAAGATGATTCACGACGACGACATCATGATTCACCAACACGCTGATGTCATGTCTTGTATTTGTCATTGACAGTTGTAAACAAAACAGTTCTGCGTACTGTCAATTTTGTTGATGGTGGTCACGGTCGCGATCGTTGCAATTAACCGAAGTCGCAGCCTCTACTTGAGACATTAATAAAAACAAAGTACACTTGCAAGTAGTGTAAACATAATTGGTTCATTAGTGGGAGGAAACTATGCCGTGCAGTGCGTGTCAGTCGAAATATTCATTTTTCACACGCGAAGTAAGTTTGCATTGCTATAAAAAACATTATTATTACCATTTCATTTGTTATAAAAAAATAATTCCTCTTCTCAGTATGCGTGCCCGAATTGCAGTTTTTCGTACTGCAGCAAGTGCTTAAAGTACAAATGCGAGTTGCCTGGACGTGGCGTGAAAAAAGTTTGCGGCAAGTGCTATTTCAAGGGCAAGTCATCGAATCAGATGGAAATGAGTAGTGGCGCTGATGTTGGCGATAGCAACGAAATGATTCAAGGAGCCAGCAGTGGCTCCTCTTCCTCTTCCTTGGCAGCTACTACTTCTGAGGCAACGACAGCAGCTGGGGCACCACAAACACAAGTTCTAGCGACTATGGACATCGCTCAAAAGTGAGACGCAATTTTCAAAGGGAACACTTCGTATCCAAAAATACTGCTACGTGATAAAATAGTCTATGCAAAACTACTAAAACCATCAAAAACTCCTAATTCTTAATTACAGTAATGATACAATTTTTGTTCTCAACATTTTGAGTATTTGGAGTGTATGAACTTCAAATTGGAAAAGATTCTACAATATTTTAACATGTTCCAACTTTTAAGTCTTTATATCTAAGAGTAATAGTAAATTTAAATACTGACATTTTTGCAATGTTGTAGGTTGAATCGCCTTGAAAATCCAGTGAAGCCTCCTATAGTCGTGTACAAGCAAGATAAAGGAGAAGGCACTACAACTCACTTGAATCGATTTAAAAGTGGCTTGGAGCCAGCTGATGACGAAATAGTTGATCGCTTGATGAAACTGAAGGGTGAAAAGCAAAATGAAGCCCCACCGAGTATCGCTGAAATTAAACGCCGATTGGCCCTGCTAAAGGATGAAAAACCCTCCCAAGACAAACCGTTGAATGTAAATACAATGTTTGTTACTTTATCGTAATAGATATTGATATATTTCCAAAATAACCTGCAAAATTGTACACAAGATTGCACATTTCACACTTGTCTGATAAAGGGACGTTACGAAAAGATGGTATTCCTCAAGATAATGATGAACAAGCAAAAAATTTTCAAACTGTATAAGAACATACTTTTCAGTGATGTACTTTTGTGAACTCATTTTTTATCTTACTATGATTCGGACATTTTTCATAAAAATTGCAATAATATCGTCATAAACTGTGTATTATTCAAATATTCTACATTATTTACTGTAATGTTTATTTTCAGATACATCGAATTGATACTCGAACTGATGAACAAAAAACTCAACATCTCATCGATAGTTGCATGGAGCAATTGAAATTGGAAAACGAGTCTTCCTGTAATATTCGGGCCAGATTGGACTCCCTGAAAGATTTCGATTCCTCAAAAGTAAGGGAAACTAGGCATGATTATGGGAAAATGATGTATCCATACATTTTTTCACAAGTTGAAATTTGTCGAGATATGAAATACCAAATCTTTGAATCGAGTATAGTGGAAATGATATACTTCTTCTGATCATAATGGAAAGCCTGGAAAGGAATGAGAATACATTTTCTTTCCATTTCCAGGTTTCGTCATTCAACTCTGGCATGGAAGTATCAGACACCGACACGGTCACGAAAAAGCTAATAAAAAAAGCTTTAGCTGAAGCAGCATTAGAATCCAAATATGGCGAAGTTAACGAGGAGGACGAATTGGAAAGGGTAATGAAAATTGATTACTCGAAAAGAATTTTTATTAAATATGCTAAATATGCTTTTTAATCAATAAAAATTGATGAAAAACTTGATCTGTTGCAGGACACGAACATGAGTCAAGACGAGGAGGATGAACTGCCATGTTGCGACGATTGCGGCGACACCGTTAACATGGTCTACTGTCGAGGCTGTACAAAAATATTTTGTGAAATTTGTTTCGAAGATAATCACGACGATGACGAGGTTGATTTGAGGAAACATCCAAAAGTGCCTTTGAAGCCGTCAAAACGTTGATTTGAGTAGATTCGTCGAAAAAAACATTCTGTGACAATGAAGTCGAAATGTATCCAACTTTGCTCGCGCATAAGTAATTATAATATTATACAGAGCTGAACAATTCCAATGATTTAAAACGTTTTTGCACTGCATACTGTGATACCTTTGTATATTTTCGAGCTTTCCATGCACAAAGGCATTGTACAATTTTTTGTTATTAAGGAAATATATATTTGTTTGGAAATACAGATGCGTGGGAACAATTTTTTGACACGAGCCCAAAAAATGCATGATGCGGCACTGGAGGAACGAAAAATTTTTATACACGGGCCCCAAAAATGCACGACATGGCCCTGCAAGAATCAAAAAATCTTTTCGACGCGCTCCGAAAGTCAGAAGCATGGCTCTGAACACACCAAATTTTTGATCCGCCCCTGACGTGACATGAAAAAATGTCAAGAAAGCAGAGTTCGAGAAGTTCGAAATGTTCTAAAAGTTCGAAATGTTCTAGAAGTTCGAGATGTTCGTAATGTTCTAAAAGTTCGAGATGTTCAAAAAGTTCGAAATGTTTGAAAAGTTCTTCGTTGGTTTCGCTATCTCAGAAAATCTTACAAAATTCTTTCATTTTCTCAAAAATTTACGAAATAAATTGTCATTTTGTATCAGGAGTATAGAAGTTCTTACCTTGGCTAAAATGATTCCAAATCCATGTTCAATCTCAGTAAATAAACTACAAAGCAGAGCAGTAAATAAAAACACAATATTCAAAGACCATTCTTGAAATATATATTTTTCAACATGACGTTAAAATTACACAGACTTACGACTAAAATAATTATCCTACAAACATGTTAATTATATCAACAACACAGTCTCAATACATAGTTATTTTACCAAAGTCTTTCGGCGCTTCTTCTCCCACCATCCACTCAAAAAATTTCCATGAAAAAAACAAAAAAACGGTACAGCTACTTAAGAGGACATTTTTGGAGCATTCACATTCTATCGTAAACTCAAGCATACAATAAATTAAAAATTGTTCGCGCCGCGAACGCGTCGAAACTCGACCCTGCATTTTCATACATCTAATTCTTGGTTTTAACTCGCAGAGTATTCCAAGAAATGAATAAGATTATAATTATGACGAAACATCGCTAAAAGTCGATGTAATTTTCCAATTTTTTTTTATCTTATTCACAAGAATGACGCAGAAGCAGTGTCGTGCAAATCGAAATTAATGAATCGAAAAGTATCAAAGTACACAAGAAAACTTGGAGGAGAATGGAAAAATTCACACAAAAAACTAATCAAACTCGATACAAATTGTTCCTCGTTGTTGATTCAAGCGTAGGCTTCATTTTCATTCAAGTGTTATTAAATATAAAAAATATACACGGAAGCTTATTCTCGCATTTTTGAAGGCTCTTTGTGAAAAACCAACAACTCGTTACACAATTCAGTTGCTCGCGTGGCGAATTAACGAAAAATTATTACAACTAAAACGATTTTGTCTTCGTGATGTGCTTGCGCGCGAGTCTGGTGTCTGGAGTGGTCAAAAAACTTTGAATCAATTTTGGTAACAAGTTGAAGATTGTGGTTAATGTTTAAAATTCAAATGATAAAATAGCATTAATTTTCACATTCTAATTAAAATTACATTTTTTTAAACTTTCAAATACGAATTAAAGTTCAAAATTCCATGATGCTTAAAATATTCTATTTGCAAAGTTCATCGATTTCCGAATTAAATTTCGACATAATCCCCAATAATAACCAATTTCAGATTACAGAAAATGTTCGTATTTTCACGCGACAGTCAAAAGACAAAATGAAAGGCAGTAAAAAATTGAAGATGATTTCGACCACCAAACTCGAAAAAAGCCTTCCTTCGCTCGTCCTAAAAATGACGGCAACAACCTCTCACCGCCTCAAGTTGTCCCAAATCTCCGTGCAGAAATTACGTAAGACGTTTTATACGCACTTTTAACCCCCTGTCACCCCTATGCGAGGTATTGCCGAATCCCTTATCTCTCTTCAATTCTTACGAAGATTGAAAATTGTGTAAATTATAGTAAAGGGGGCTCGGTATCTAACAGAATTTTTTGCCCAAAATTTTTCTTTTAGACACCCTTATAATGAAGCGTGACGTCGAGCTGAATAAAGAGGTAGAAGGATGCTGCTCTCCACCGAGATAATTTTCCCGGATTTTAATCCATTTTAATCCTTATTTCCATAATTTTGAAAACACAATTTTTAGCAATTTGAAATTCAAATGTAAATTCATATAGACGCAGTATTGGGAATTGTTGTTTTTTCGAAGGCGTTGAGTGACGCAGCATTTTTCCGGAGACGGAACTGTGATGATTAATTGCTTTTCTACCTGCTTGACATTTCTGTTGGACCCGAAGATATTCTGTTCGAGACATGTCTGTTAGATACCGAGCATCCTGTATATAGTTAACACAATTTGAATAATTAATCTATTTTTTTTTTTTTTAATATCTAGTTCAGCTTCTGAAAATATTTAAAAAGTATCCTGAATTGACGAACTTGAATATTTGGATCATATTAAATTCTTTGATTTCATATCCTTTTTCTCTTTTGGAGTTTATTGCAGTTTAAATGTATTTTTATGATATAGAGCTTTTTCTTCTCAAGTGTTTATGAAAATTCATATAAATTCTCGTAAATTATGAACGATCGATTGCAATGTTAGAAAATTCCGAATTTTGCATGATTGAAGATTTCTGGAAGTCGTTGTGAATTTTCGAAAATTTAGAAACTCCGTGAAAAGCTGACCGATTTTTCGAATTTATGGGTAACATTCCATAACTCTTAATGATTTTCGAAAATGCTTGAATATTCTTGAACTTTTTTGAAAATTATTTTTCAAAAACAAAAATCTCACAAATTTGCATAAACGTTATAAACCAGGATTACAAAAACGTTTTGAATTGTATTCTTGAAAATTACAAACTGTGCGAAAAATGATAAAATAATAAAAAAAATTCTAGAAAACAATTATAAACTATCAACGACTTCCTAGAATTACCGTAAATTCCAAACAACTTCAGAGCTATCCAAAATTTTGACTAATTTTCAAAATATTCTTAAAAGAAGTCGAAATCTCCATCAATTCACAAAAATACTCAAACACTCATGAATCGTCCATAACAGCCAAAAACTCCCTAAATTTTTCTACACGATCTCCGTAAGATTTCCAATCCCCCCCCCCCCCCCCCCCCCAAACGTCTTACATCATTTGTGCCCAACTTTTCGTCCGTAAAATCTGACTCAATTTACAAACTTGGCGGCGGAGGCAAAGGTATCGCCTGCTCGGACACAGTTTCCGGCTTCTTCTGCTTTTTCTTCTTTTTGTTCTTATTCTCCCCAACCTGCTCCTCGCTCTCCCCAGCAACCGCATCCTTCTTCTCTTCCACTTTCTCCAAAACCTCCTTTCTTTCCTCCTGTTTTTCCCCGTCGAGCACATTTTGCGTTTCATCCCGCACGACTTGCATGCTCGCTTCCGCCGCGACTTGACTAGCCTGACTTTCATCTTCTTTTTTCATTTCCGGTGAAGAACAAGGCGGCAACGGAATCGCTTGTTGAGTCGTTTCGGTTTCCATATTTTCCTCGATTTTCCCCTCTTGCCGAGAATCCTCGAGAGTGGCGACCTGGTTTTCTTCTTGGGCTTGTTTTTCCGGAGGTAACGGCGCCGCCGCCTTCGACTCGAGCAGACTTATCGAGTCCTGTATGCTTTTTATGGCCTTTTTGCGCGCTTGTCGTACGTTCTCTTTGCCCTCGGTTTCGATGTCGTCGAGTTTTATGAGCTCCCGGGTCAGCATTTCGTCGAGGTATATGTATTCCTTGTCTTTCGAGTTTCCCGCGTAGTTTTTCACTTGCTCCGTGAGGGCGTCCACTTCCTGCTGGACCAGGGCGACCCTCTCCATCGGCTCTTTGGGGAGTGCTGGTTTTGCTTTCGGCTGCTGTTCCGGGGTGGGTTGTTGTGGTTCTTCTTGTTGTGGTTGTTGGGATTCTTGGGGCTGGAAACCACCGCGGGGTTTTTCCTGTTGGGCTTGTCGGTATTGGGGTTGTTGGTAGTGGTACTGCTGCTGCTGGCTTTGGTTTTTCTGCAAGTAACAGAATTGTCAATTGACATCGATGGGATAATTTTGAAAGAAAAATAATTTTCAGAATTTTGAGATGAATGAGATTTTTGAAAATCTGAAGTAATTTGAAAATTTGAAGGATTTTGGTAGTTTCGAGAATTTTGAAAGTTTTTTTTTTATTTTGAGAAATAGAATTCTAAAAATTTTGAGGATTTAAGAAATTTTTGAAAATTCGGAGAATCTTCAGGATTTTGATAATTCGGAAGTTTGTAAGGTTTTTAAAAATGTGTAAGAATTCGAAATTTTTAAAGATTTCAAGGATATTGAAAATTTTGCAATGGACTGAGAATTTAGAAAATCTGGAGTCATTTGAAGATTGAAAGAATTTCGGAAATTCCGAGATTTTTCTTCGTTTTGAAAATTTGGAGAATTGTGTAAATTTTAAGAATATTTAAATGTAGAGAATTTGGGAAATTCCTCAAATATCAAGAACGTTGAAAATTTTGAAGATTCTAACAAATTTTAAATTCTTAGAATCTTCGAAATTTTGATAATTTCGAAAATTTCGAGTATTCCACAAATTTCGAGGTACTCAAAAATTTTGAAAATTTCCAGAATGTTCGAAATTTCAAGAATTTCA
>JAPYZK010003033.1:0-16093 GCA_030522785.1 Platygaster equestris | reverse complement strand
CGCATTGCACTCGCTTAAAATATCGCTTCGTTGATTATAAAACTTTGTAATAAGAATATGTGGGAACTGAACATTTACGAATAAATGTTCAGGACGTCAAACTGACATTTTCCAAATTCCGAATTTCAACGTTTTTTGAACTCCAAAATAATGATTGTCATGCTAAAATTCCACAAATCAAATTTTGCTAATCGCAAAATTTGTTACGTAGATACTTCTGACATTCGGATTTTTACAAACGGTATATTTTATCCCCTCCCACTTTTTATTCTCGTTTTTCGGAACGAGTGAAAAAGGGCAATAAACGAGAGGGAAATAATTAAATTCGGACGCGAAAGAAACACGACGGCATAACGTCATTAATGGCCTGTTGCTCCTTTTTCGTGGGACTTGGCTACCTACCTACCTCCTTACGCAATGGCTAAGAAACGCTCATCGGGGCGATGGCTCTTTCGCGGCGCCACTGCAAGAGACGCGAGATACCATCGAGTAACAAGTCGACCGCTTGACTTACCGGTCCAACCCGTGGACCACCCGCGAGCCCCGACATTACATGTACAGGAAATACATCGGGCTTTATGAACGCTTTATAATCGCGCATCAAGCGTTTTACAACTCGTTATTCTATTTGGATTTTTCGTTAATTAAATGCCTCTGTGGCTCGTCGGCGGCAACCGCGCCGCGTACAACCCCCCAGGCGTTCATTAAATCAAGGACGCCGCTTTTGCTACCGGTTTTTTCGACCTTTTTTCCCGCCGAGGAATGCTTTTCCATGGTAGGCGAAGGAAGTTTTTGTCGGATTTATTGTATCATGGAACACTCGACTTCCCGGTCGAAAAAAAAAGTTCTGGCTGATATCGGCTCAAGTTCGGCTAAAGTTCGGCCGATATTGGCCCGATGTCGGCATGTAATTCTTTTTTCGTTCAAGCCGATATCAGGCGGTCGGGCGACGACATCGGCCGATGTCGAAAAACGATATCAGCCGATATCGATTAATGCTATTATTCGTTGTCCGCGGGCATAGATGTCGGCCGATATCGAAAAACGATATTTACCTATATATAGAGGAAGGTGGCCCACAAATAATCATAAGATTGGAAAACATCGTTTTCGTTTATTTAGCATTATATAAATCATTACATTATTTACAATAATTCGTCTGTGTTTTCACTGTTATTGAGGGGAGTCGATGGGGCCGTCATTGACTTTTTTCTTCTTTCGGCCCTGCCTCCACACCAGTCACCACACTTGGCAAAAACGCTCCCCAAGTCCTTGTAAAAAATTTCTTTTTGCGGGCGCACCACCTTTTTTTTCGATTTTCCATTGACGATTTCTGAAACGGTACACATAATAGTATATTATCATGGTAAGAAAGCGACTTCGAATTTTAACACGAGATTTTACAAAACATTACGATTTTCAAAACAGTATATAACACTGTCAGTCCAAAAGTTGTAGAATGCAAAATATTGAAAAATATAAAAAAATACCGTTATTAATTTTGTGACTTCGATCGCTGATACTTACGAAAAAAAATGTGGCAAAAATAAGTAGCAGAAAACATTTTTTTTGTTTCTCGTCGCTGTCTGCGCGTTGTATTTTTTGGCGACTTCCCTCGTCATAATTTTCTTGAGAGTTTATTATGATGTTATTATAATCATTTTATCGATATCGTTCAGCCGATGTCGGCCGAGATCGGGCCAATATCTCCAAACCGAACATCGTCAGACCGATGAGTTGCCGATATCGGGCCAACATCAGGTACATATATCGGGCCGATATCGCGCTATCGATATCGTTTAGCCGATGTCGGCCGAGTTCAGACCGATATCTTGAAACCGAACATCGGCAGGCCGATGAATTGCCAATATCGGGCAGATATTTTGCCGACATCGGCCGAACTTTTTTTTTCGACCGGGTTAGTGAGTGTTTCACACTTGGGTGTTCCGTCCTTAAGTTGAGTACTGAAGAACTTTGAATTGAGTATTAAAAATTTGACTCGAGTTTGGTACCAATTAAGCGAGAGAAACACGACATTCTAGAATTATTAAAATGCAAAACTATAAGGAACCTCTGCGAAAGCATCAAGCAAAAACAACAAGTTCGAAAAAAAATCCTCGTAAACACTGGAGCGAGCTAATGAAAATGGCTTCACGCTCGGCGACTTTGTTTTCGAAGGGCCCCCGCAAATGTATACACGCGAAAGAGCAGTCGGGCGAGAATCACGATCCGACGTTTCGATTTGGAGAACTGTATCGAGCGGACATTTCGAGCTTTTCATTATGGTCCCGAGCCCGGAGACCACCGGCGTAGTCGCAATTAGGCGATCTTCCTGCGCGCGCGTATGCTGGCCCGTCAAAGAGACTGTTTTAGAATTAATGATCTATAAAGAAACGCTGCGGATAACGACCGCACGCGCTCGACTCGACGGTACACGCTGAAAACTACCCGCGCCGGCAATTACACGCGAGTACTTGATCCGCGTGAAACGGTCGAGGGCGTCGCGAGGCCAATAATTAAAGAAATATGCAAAGCCGCTGGACGCGAATGGAAGTCACCCGAGGACGAGATCCGGTTGTTCCACCGAGGCGAATGTGCAAACGTATCGCTCGGCGGGAGGTTTAGACGACCAATTGCGGATTTGCAATGGATTGTTAGTGCACTCAAATGGGTTCGAGTGAAATTGGAGCTACAATGTCAGCTGGAAATAACTTACTGTGTATACAGCGTGTCCCGAGTTTACCGTAACAGTGGAAAATTATATATATTTAAAGAAATTCTAAGACGATTTTTTTTGTGCCATTTTCCAAAATTAATTTCAAAATTAATGGAGTTCTCAACAATTTGTTTCAACATTGAATGTTGATATTTTTCAAAACTGTATGCTGGTTTTAGAAATTATGTAAATGTTGTTGGAAAATGGCAAAGGAAAAATCGTCTCAAACTTCGATGGGAAATCTATGGTTTTGACTTGAGGGTCAAATTTCTAATTGAGGAGCTCTCAACAAAAAGGCGACAGGCGCGTAAAAATAGGAAAAAGTAGTGTCCGCGTCGTGATGTCACGAAACAAAATTCAAAATCAAAAATGCAAAAAAAGAAAAATACGTACTTATAGGTCTCGAAAAATGAACTCGAGGGAAACTACTTTTATTTTTTTCTTTAAAAACTATCGACGTGAGAGAAGAAACGTACATGAAGACTCGAGTTCATTTTTCGAGACCTATAAGTACGTATTTTTCTTTTTTTGAATTTTTGATTTTGAATTTTGTTTCGTGACGTCACGAAGCGGACAATACTTTTTTCTATTTTCACGCGCCTGTCGCCGTCTTGTTGAGAGCTCCTCAATTTTCACAGTTTTCATTTTTTACTTTCTCTCGAACTGCAATTTTTCGTCAAATCTGAAACTCCCAGTATTCAAACTTCATTCTTCCCCCTAAAATACCACACAAAACCTCATGATTGCATAACATTCGCGTTATCTACCGTCACATTCATCAACCCTTTCCTCCCACTACCTTTGCCCGTCCACAACACACCTCTGACTCGCGTCTTTTTTCCCCGAAGCTCTAATAAAGGTGAACACGTGAAACTTCATTTTATCTCCTACAAGCCTTGACGCAAAAATGCTTGACAGCCCGCATTTAGACGTATCCACGTATTTATCCGTCGCGAGATAAATATGGATAAGAAGCGAATGCCATTGTCGTTGTGGCTCATCTGTTTTCAAGCTGCCCCCACGAAATATCTCCAAAGTCAGTAAATTTTCGGGAACTACCTGTTCCGGGGCATTATCTGGTATTGTTTGCGTAGGACGGGGCCAGGACCAGCCAAGACCACCTAAGCGACGGGCTTTTACTGTCTCCCCAGATAGACGTGCTTTGGCAGAATTTCTGGTCTCGCGGCGATCGTCCTTTGGAACGCCCCGTATTTTTCATGCTTTTCTATTATACACTTATAAAGGGAGGAAAAATACTGTACTCGGGCTGAACTTAAGTTGACACGTGAAAATGATTTATCAGTGCTTTTTTTGGTCTTTGAAATGACGGTTCAAATGGTTCAGTAGTGCACTCTAATTAGTCAGAAAAAAAACATTCAATTGCAGTTTTCGATAGACTACATTGTTTTTTTGGTGTTTGTTCGTGTACTCCAAAATTTTACCTGACCAATTTGGAGAATGTAGAAAACAGAGAGCGACTTTACCTTTTTCAAATTCAGACTTTACCAAATTCAGATGTTTTATCAATCAGCGTCCAGCGATTTGGACGCCAACTTACACAGAAGCGCATTTTTCAATGGCAAGCTAGTCTTCGGTTTCGATGATTGAACACTCACTTTCTTCATAAAGAGTAGACTGATCGATAGAAAAAATTGAAAAAAATCACTCACACGGTAAACTTGGACGCTACAGAGCAATTTCCCAGACGCTACACGCTATTTTCTCGAAATATCGAGTTTGAAAATTTTCAGGCCTGTAAGAATGGACGAAAATTTTCAAATTTCTCTAAAATTGCACTTGACGGACTCTAAAAATGTAGAAAGCAAAGGGAGCTTCCATAAATGATGAAACGGTCTTAGGGGGGGGGAGGGGGTCAGCACATCTGTGACAGATTGTGACAGAGGGAGGGGGGAATCCTCGATAATGTGCGTCACAAATTTCGACGATGCAACATTTTGTGGAATTAATAATTCTATAAAATTTGTAAAAATTGTAGAACATTCTACGAAATTAACATCTACGGGATTTTGAAACAATTCTATGAAATATTATAATTTAATCATATTTTCTGAGATTTTGAAATTAAAAATTAAAATTTGTCAATATTCGACGAAACTACAAGTATAATGACTAAATCCAAATTCTTGAAACGTGTAAATTCAGTAAAATTTTAAAATTATGGGTATAATAGTGTTCATAGTATAATTCGAATTCAAAATTTTTTGGAATTTTGGGATTTCATTAGATTTCAAAAATTTGAATTGTCACAGCATTTTCTTAGTATAACGCCTACTTTGAGAAAAACTGGAAAGATAGCAAAAAAACCCTTTGATGTTCAATTTTCAGACGTTATGAAAGTTATCAAATTGAATTAAATATACAATAAAATATCATTGTCTCCTTCCAAATTTCACATTGTGACGTGACACGAGGGAGGGGAGGAGGGGTCCGTGGATTTGTGACAGAGGGAGGGAGGGGGTCGAAAAAGCGCCAAAAAACTGTGATATCATTTATGGAAGCTCCCAAAGAGCAATCCTTAAAATCGAGCGATTTTACACAATTCAGTCATTATTCAGATTTTCTACTATCATTCGGTTTCGAGCGATTCGTACCCCACAATATTCACAAATTTCCAAAATATTCTTTCTTGATTTCCATTGATACCCAAGTGAAAAAATTCCCTACAATAAGTTCTCCATACGCAGATACGTAAGACGTAAGATACGCAGATTTATTCAAAACGACCCAAAATAGTATATTTCTCAACGAGTGCAGAAAGAGCTTTTTTAACGAATGTGAGGTTTGCAAGTCGAGCCGAAGGCTAGTTTTGCAATCACATTCGTTAAAAAAGCCCTTCTGCACAAGTTGAGGACTATATTTTTTCCAGCAACGTGGAGAAAATACAATTTTTGACGTTTTGAGCCGTGGAGAAAATCGCATTTTCTCCACGGCGTTGGGAAAAATTCTTTCGTGAACTCAATCTTCCAAAGCGACGCGAACTTCATCTCCTGTGAATGACGCCACAAATTTTCTACCGAAGAAAAAACCCCGAATCCAAAAAAGGAAAACGAATGCGAATCTTGTTACCTCCGAGAGAATGAAATATTGCAACCAATCAAGCCTTCGCAGAAGACGTCTTCAAATTGTTTAAAATAAATCGGCATAAATCAGCCCCGTCCCCCCGAACAATTTAAATTTCTGTTAACTACGTCGATTTATCGTACCTTTATCGTCCCTTCATTGGCCGGCGGCACGCGTGTCGAAACCCGGCGTCTTCGATTTCTCATTCCTTTTCTGTTCGTCTTCATTTTCCTTCTCAGCCTTGCGCCCCGGCGCTCTTTATTGTGCGAGGGGCACTCTTAGTGACGTCCTGCAATCGAGATAACAACCCTGGCTCCACGTGATATGACGCTATTAAAGGACCAGGTGACAAATTTCGGAAATAGACGGGGTAGAGATGAGAGAATGAAGGAGAAAAAAGGAATTAACGGACGAGCGTCATTCTCAGTACAGCGAGTGTTCTTTTGAGGCCAGCTCGGGTATGGTTACCTCTCTCGGAATTTAAATCAGTCGGTTTCTGACAGATTTTATCTGTGAATTGATGTTTCGCAGATAAATCTGATTAAGTCTTAAAGATTTCAATGGATACGTCAAGGAAATTAATAATCTTGGTCGGTTTTTCTTGTTTTTTCGTTGCTGTTACAGGCAATAAATTTAACAGTGATTCAAAAATTGGAGTCCTGAATTGGAGTCCTGATCAATTGAAAATTTATAAATTTGGAATTTGGGGATTTTAACTTGCAAATTTTTGAAAATTTTAAAAATTTTCAAGTTCCTCGAGAAAGTTGAGAATTTTCGAGTTCCTCGAAATTTTGGGAATTCTATAAATTTACGAAATTTTTTAAATTGACCACATTTTCAGAATGCTCAAAATTTTCGATATTCTCACATTTTTACGAAATTAAGAATTTCCGAAATAACTAAAATTTTCACAAATGTTGAAATTTTTGAAAATATCCGAGTTTTCGAAACTTTTAAAATCTTTAAACATCTTACAATTTTCAAAATTATCGAGTTCCTTAAAATTGTCAAGTTTCTCGGAATTTCAAAAGTTTACAAGTTCTTCGAATTTTTCGGAATTCGCAAAACTTACAAATTTTTTAAAATTAACCAAATTTTAAAAATTCTCAGAATTTTCAAAAATGTTCTGTATCTCCACTATTTGGAAAATTCTCAAATTCACGTAATTCTCAAAATTTTTTCAATTTCGAACTAATCAAAATTTCCAGAATTCTCGAACCTTACAAATTTTTCGAAGCTCAAAATTAATAAAAAATTTTTTTTAAATATCGGAGTTTTCAAAACCTTTAAAATCTTTAAAAATCTTACAATTTTCAAAATTATCGAGTTCCTTACAATTGTAAAGTTTCTCGGAATTTAAAAAGTTTTCAAGATCCTCGAAATTTTCGGAATTCTCAAAATATACGAAATTTTTAAAATTAACAAAATTTCAAAAATTATCGGAATTTTCAAAATTTTTCGAGATCTCCAACGTTTTCAAAATTCTTAAATTTACGTAATTCTCCAAACCTCCTAAATTTTAAACTAATCGAAATTTCCAGAATTCTCGAGAACCTTTCAAATTTTTCGAAGTTAAAAATTAGTAAAATTTCAAAACCATTAATATGTCAAAAATGCTAAAATTATTGAAATTTCGGAATTTACAGAATTTAAAATTTTCAAGATATTCATAAATGTTCTGGGGATAATCAGGATTTTACACTTCAAAATTTTCGAAACCTTCATAATTTTAATTCTAAAATAAATTGCAATACGTACAAGCTTGAAAATTTTCGTTATAATAACAAGCAAAATTCCTATTAAAAATCCATATAAACATGAGTTGTCCGAATCGCGCATTGTGAATCAAAAATTGCGAAAAAATGTAACACTGCGTACGCAAAAGCCCCGGAGGTGTACGCGAAGGAGAGTCGTTTAATATCAAAACGTGGACCACCCACGGCGAAGTTGAGACCACCCAAGTCGCTGCTTAAGGGCCGTCTCCTCTTCACAGTTTATTTAGCGCTACCACGTTCATGCACCCCCCGTTCGACACGCCACTTTTTTCCACTTTGCCATTTTTCCACTTACTTCTCATTGCGCCGATAAACGCCCCGAACCTTGACTCTACAATGTGTTTACGATTTTTTTTTTCTCTGCCCTGCAACCGCAGAACTGTAATTTTCCTGCTGCTGCAGCAATTTCGAAAATTTGAGAAATTAATTCGTGGTGAGCGCCCCATGAAATACCCCATATTTGCGAGCGAATGAAATTCCTGACGATTGAAAAATCAGAGCGAATCGCCACTTATCTCGATAATGAGATGATTCTCGTTTACATGATCGTTCATCTCGAGAATCGCGTGTTTTATCTCGAAATGGGAAAAGATACGGGCCTGATAAAGGCTTCGATATGATAAGGGAGGGAAATCGGATATTTCTTGTGAACACTCGAGGGCTTATCTTCGATTTGTGATATTGATCCTACGCGTTAAGAGACACGAGATTTTGTTGTATCTTGAACGAGGGAACATTTTCAAGATAAACTGATCGTTTTTTTTTACGTGGGTCGAGATTTATTTCCGTGTACAAATGTCTTCGGAATGTGTAATGGGATGAAACTGAATCATTCCTACAGTTTTTGGGTATTTTACATTTTTTTTAGTTTGAATACTAATTTTTGGGGATTTTTATCAGTTGATTGATTGGACACTAATTCTTTTCGTGATTGTTATCAATTGATTGATCGATTTTTAAGTGATGATTCTTCAGAGTCGTTTTTATCAAAGAAGTGAACCGATATTTCTAGAAATGAAGCAAAGACTGCAGTCGTAATTTTGCAAACTTTCGGGGCCCTAGGGCGAGGAATTGATTCATTCACGTTAAAATGTAAAGATAGTTTGAATATTTACGTAACTTATAATTATATCTGACGTCTTAAAACGTTGAACATTTTTAAATTTTACAGCAGTTCATAAAATGATATGAAGTTTTGTCAATTTTCCAGAATTTTGGAAACTTTTGAATTCCGACAAATTTATTTAAATTTAGGAAAATTATTTAGAGTTTCATTATGTCCTAAAATTTTGCATATGTATCCGGAAAACGTACAATTTTTTCGAAGTTGCAGAATTTGAAAATTTATTAATATTTTAGAAGCATCTAATTTTTTATTTTTTAAAGTTAAGAATTAAAAAAAATTTCAAATATGTATTTGTGCGCAAATTTTAAATCTTATAAAACATTTACATAAGTTTGAAGTGTTTTTTGAACTTGAAAAAGTTATTTTTCAAATAAAAAAACAACACGAAAATTCCAATCCACGATAAAATGATGGTAACAAATAATTAAGAAATCTTGCTAATTCCGCATCTTATTAAATCTTTCCTTAATAAACGTTAGGAAAATTGAATATTTATATGAATTTATTCGCATTTTAATTTTTACAATTGGAATGTCATTCATGCTCATCGTAATGTATTAATCCAAATATTCCAAATGTAAATCGCATGATATTATTTGAGCAGACTGTAAGGAATCATGTAATCATTTGCATGATCGCTTGTAAATTTTACCGCGTTCTCACTCTCCTATCAGAGTTAGATAACGAAATTCAATTCCAACGACATAAAAAAACATTTCTCGTGGGAGTTTAAAACCTTCATGGCATAAGAGCGACACTCGTCCTTTTTCTTGAAAGAAATTCACAGCACAGAAGTAATAGAAACCGTCGTATTAAGTGCTCACGCGTGGGCAGAGTCAACTCCGGGACAGTTGAATCGTCCATGAGATGCAGGTATCGATATCCGCATCCCGGATCTCTAAAAGAAAGCCAAGTATGTCGCGATCCTTGAAGTGGAAGGGTCATTTGTGTAAAAATGGTAGTTTGACGATTCCATTAATTCACCGGGATCGAAAATTCGAGATAAGATATGGAATACGTCCTGTTATTTTAGATTATTGCGAACATTGCGATTATTTCGATTATAACGTACATTCAAATGTTTTTAGCATTCAAAGATATAATGTTTGTTTTGATTGAGTGCAGGTATTTAAGAACGGAAATTTACGACTTGCTAAGTGCCGAATTGATAAGGTTTATATTAATTCACGTCATTTACTGCAGTTGGGTGAGCTTATAGAAATGGCCTCAAATCTCAAGTTCGAATTTGAAAATTTGGGAATTGGAAAACTTGATCAGAAAATACATATTTATTCGAAAACTGATGAAAATTAATTCAAGAACATTGAATTTCTGAATTTTGAAATTTAGAAACTCAAATCTAGCGTTCGAAGTAGGAATCTAAAAATTTGGTAATTTGAAAATGAGATCGAAGAATTATCAATGAATTCAAAGCCTGAAAAAAATTAATTTAGAAAGATAAAAACTTTGAATTTTCGAATTCTGAAATTTACAAAATCAAAGCTCGAGTTCGAATTCCGAATCTAAAAATTTGGGTATCTGAAAATTAGATAGAAAAATTAATGAATTTAAAAACGGACAAACATGAATTCAGAAGGATATTTTCAATTTTAGGAACTCAGATCTTGAGTTCGAATATGAAAATTTCGAAATTTGAAAATTAGATCGCAAAATTTCAATTCCAAAATTTAGACATCAAATAGTCGAAAAATTCCCTGGACTTGTTCTACTTCAAAAACTCAAAAACCTCTTGATATGAAATCAAAAGTCCGAAAAAAATTATGTTGACCAGTCAAAATTCGAATACTGTGTTCTCATAACTTCATAATTTCGAAAATTTTTATCGGAGTCTTAAAATTTTAGATTTCCCAACATCTCATGGAAAATGATAAAAACATTCAAATTTGTTCACATCGTTTCCAAACTTCAACTTTTCTTCATATTCCCTTCTTAGAGCAATTAAAAAATCCAGCAAATCCGCCGTCAACAATATCACTGTGGATCGTTTCGTGACCCGGGGCACGCGCACCTTGGCACACATATCTGCGATCGCGCATTGCTGTATGACAGTGAAATAGATTCCTCGATAAGACCCCCTCTCGATGTCTCCTCAGCCAAAGTGGGGGACATTAAAAGGGAGTGAAAGAGAAAGGACGAGGGAAAAGCAGAGCGAGGAGGAACGAGAACGAGAGAGAAAAAAAGGAATCGACGCGGGCCACCCACGTCGAGGGCGCAAAGGCGATATTTAGCGGAAGGCAAATGCGACCACCCACGTCGAGCCAGGCCTCGTTTGCCGACACCCCGCGCAAAACCGTGCCCCCTTGATTCCCTCTTGCTTTGTATGCGATTCGTATATTGTCGCACCTACTCTCCTCCATGCGACGTCTTTCACAATCGCGACTTTCTGCTCCCCGTACCTTCATCAATCTTGCTTTTTTAAACGCGGGTAATTCGTTTGCCATCGACAGTCGGGGGTTGTCATTTCGTGACGTCCCCGTAGAGAAACTCGATGTTTTGATTGAGGACCTATTTTGGCTCTTGGAATCGACAAAAATGGAATTATAACACTCTCCAGTCTGAATTACTCAAATTTGACTTATTCACTCCCTAAATTTATTTGAGTGAAAATTCTGAAAATTCACAAATGATTTGTGTCAAACGTGCACAAATTTTTTGAGAGCTGCCCTGACAAAGTGGATGCAACCCAACGACAACCTTCAAAGGTTGTCGGTGGGTTGCAAATTTTTCAAGTATAAAAAACAGTATCTGCGGCATTTTCGCGCTATAAATCACTGGTTTTTATTATTTTATATAATTTCAGGTAATATTCGATGAAAAAAAAAAATCATCAAATACAGCTTAAATTGTCATTTCGTAAATTTTATAGTGTTTATAGATTATGACATTATTTTATAATTTAGCTGTTGATTTATAATTTAATCATTCAAAACCATTAGAAAATGACTCACAATTAATTATTTATGATACATAACATCTATATAATGTTTTTTTTCCATTTTTGATACTTAAAAACTTGTCATACTTTTCTTGACAATTTATTAAGTATCAAAAATATGAACAAACCATATAACAAATGTTTTATATTAATAATAAGATGCAATAAATAATAATATGATGGTTTTTAGCTATCCAATAATATATCAACATTTTTAATAATCAAACCGTGACATAATCTATATAAGCAATTAATTATCAGAAATGACAATTAGAGGCGGAATGTGATAATTTTTTTGTTCGGATTTAACTTAAAATGATAAAAAACGACTGATGTATGTTATTTCTTGCGTGAAATTGCTGCGAAAACTTATTTTTATTGTTAAGAAATTTGCAACCCAACTGCAATCTGTGAAAGTTGCATCCTCTTTGTCAGAGTGCGTAAACTTGTGCACAATCGACACCCTTCCGAAAAATCAGGACTTAGACCCAAAAATGGGTATACTTCCACAATCATGTCCGAAAATCGGAACGTCTCCAACAAAACCAACGATCTTCCCCGTCACCCGATAAAGCCCTTATCAAAAAAATCCAGCCTGATTGCCAACAAAGCCATACATTCCTCCTCGCCGCATTCCTACCGGGTTTCGTCACGAGCGAGCCATCACTTACGTAATCGGACTCGTAAAAAATGTAACGCGCGTAATTGCGAGCCCCGTATCGTCGCCACGTTTCATTAAAGACGTCGGGGGCCGGGAAAGACGCGCGTGGCGAGGGAAAAATGGCCTTCTTGTGTGGTCTCGCAGCGAGTAAATTGAATGATAAAACTCATAAACGGGAATTCGACGAAGCGCGTCGCGATTTTCGCCCCGAGATTGTGACGAATCCGGCTCTTTTATCCCCTTCCCGATCCGCATTATTCCAAATTGACAGGCGTGAATTCCCCGATTTCGCCGAGGACGGATGGAAAAGATCGAATCGAGAGTGGATGATGGTGGAGGGGGGGCGGGGGTGGGGGGGGGGTGGGGGGCGGGGGGGGGGGGGGGCGGGGGGAAAAAAAGAGCAATGTTATAATCGATGGTCACGTGTCGTTGGCCTAATGTCGCGGTAACTGATTACACTTGTAGGAGCCATTCACAATACCATTAGAGGGTAGCGGATCAAATGGGAGGAAGAGGACCACACAGCGCGTTTTCCTCGCTCGGCGCGCTGTGTGGGCCCCGTACGTGAGCGACTCACACAGCGAGCCCGGACCACCCAAGTCGCCTCAATAATCCTCTATCCTGCATTTCGAATGTACAACTTGTACGTAGGCTCGTAACTTTTTTTCTTATGGGCCTAATTAACGTTTTCTTAGCGGGCCTGCGGGCCCCCTCGTCAACCTCGTTTCGGGTCTTCTAGGACCAAAACATCATACCGGGAATGCTACTTCCGTCCGAGCGATCCGGGCATTTTTTGACGCGCCACCGGGATCATTATCGGGTTTCGGCGATATCGCCGATCGATCACTCCCGGGGACTACCGTTCATCGGCCAAAACGTCGCGATCGCGATCGGTCCCTGGAAGACGAAGGAGAGATGCACAAAAAAGGGGGAGAGGATCATCCTCGCCATCCGGCTCGTTTTTTTCACGAATACGAAGTTTTTGCATTCGGCGATTAATCATTCCGAATTGCCGGTGTTTGTCACGGAATTCGGGATTTCGCGTAAATGGAATTGTATATAGACGTGCGTTATTCGGGAGGGTTCTAGAGGAGGGTTGTTAACATGAAAAATGATTGATAGTTGCGAAAATCATCGATTTATCATACACAGAGAGAACAGTATGGTTGCCACAGCCATGCAGATAGTAACATTTGCGCCAACTATATTTATGGTTGGTGCAACCAAACTTTAAGTTACTGGTACCAAAATTTGGAAAATTTAAAATATTCAAACTTGATTTCGGAAGAATATATCTCTAAGTACAGAAACTCGACAATTTGAAAATGTTTCGATCTGAATGTTCAATAATCTTGAAATTCGATCTATAGAATCTGAAAACCCATGGAAAATGTAAATGCACAAACTTGGTCATAAATAGCTTCAAATAGTGAAACTTCGAAAATATGATGTAATATAAGTATATATGTTGAATTTCATTAATACTCACGTTTTATTTTTTTCTATTTCAGGTTAGTCGACTTTGAGAAGGAAACATAAATTAATTATCATTCTGTATCTGCATCGGTGAGTAGAATTGGAAAACAATTTTGCAATAGCGAGCGGTATTTGCATCGTAATTACAACACTATTTATAATTTTTGACTTAAAAATTTTTTTATCATCTTTCAGGATTGATAGATCAGGAATTCTGTTGTAGTTGTTTTGAGGTTGAATTTCACCGATATATTATTATACAGCGACAGATTTTCCTGTATACCTACTTGCACATATTCGTACAATGTACATATTTTTAGTCAATCAATAGAATAATCTATCTCAAGCAATATGAAATTGCCCTCCATTTCGGTTCACAACTCATCTCCAAATCACAATATACTTCGTCAAAGCTTTAACGAAGATCGATCGAAAATATGATAAATTCCAAATTGGCTGTTCCCTCTTTTTTCATTCTCGACGAACATCTTATCACCAATCCATCACTCGTGGTACCGTTAATGAGGCCACGAGCAACGTTAACATTGTCGTTCGTGATTCGAATTAACGTCTTTCATGGTCAGTCACCAAGGATATTACACACATCATGTGTGACATGACCGCTCGCGGACTTGTGTGCCTTCGTACGCGCACATCGGCCATCTCTACCCTTTGAAGATTCTAAGAAACTTCGGGCCCACCCACGTCAAGCTCGAACTTACAATCGGGCCTCGCTGGATATGGGATATTACGAGTAACCCTAAACCCGTACGTGTTTTGGGCAACGCGATTCACGAAATTTCCAACGCCAAATAAACATTCAGCCATTATAATCCATTTTCTAGGAAAGTCTGGTATAAACTAGGGGCATATTTTCCTCGAACGATCATGTCACACGTGGGTGTCATGTGTTGAAGAGGACATGTCCTATTTTCGAACTATTCCCTGTTCTAGTGTTCTATATTATTGCCAGATTTGTGAAAATTGTGCTTGTCTTTCATTTTTTAGTTAAAATATATCAATGTTTGAACAGATTCTTCAATTTTGGAATTTGTGGGTACCAATAAATTCGAATTTGCCGGATTTTGGGATGCTTGGTGAAATTAATGCTAAAAATGGATTTCTAGTTACAAATCACGAGTGAGTTTGCAAGTTTTCGACTTCGAAATTTTCCGGCGCTCACCAGGTTTTCATTTTCGACCCTTCGTAATCGTTAACATAGGTAGCGAATTTCGCCGATCACCAACCGCCGAGAAAGAGCAAGTCTGCGAATTTCTTGTTGGATAAAAAGATTCCTGTGCCTGTACAAGGATAAATAATCATTGCATATATCCGCAGGAAAGTGATTTTTATTGATTGTCACGTTCTTTAATTACACGTTCGATTTGGAAGGTCGTGAAAGGAGAATAACATGTTATTAGTACGTCAAAGTACTAATCGGTGGTGGTTGATTCAGTTTTGCTGTCGAGGTACATTTTCTTGTAGTTTCCACTGGGTTCGAATTTTTGTTCCAGTAAGGCCCAATCGTCGGGCCTGTGATCGATCAGATGATGCGAAACTGTGTCCGCAATTTCCTTTTGTTTCTCGCTGCAACCCGCGCAATCGCTTTCCAGGGCGTCCGGTAAATTTTCTAATCGTGTTTTGTCATGTTAGATTGTCTCTATTGTTTTATTTCGTTACTTTGCTTCCGGTGAGATCGATTTTGATGGAAAAATGAAATGCATACGTTTCTGAATTTAGATGTAATAGTTACGAAGTATTAATTGAAACATTGAAAATTTATGAATTAAAATTCACGTATTCTGGATATTTGGATAATTCTGATCTCGATATTAAAATATTAGAAATTTGAAAGACCAAAAGTTTTGAGTAGTTGATAACTTTTTATCAAGAATTTCGATTTCAATACTCTAAATTTATTCGAGTGAATATTCACTCAATTTAAGCGATAATTCTGAAAATCAAGATGGAGTGAAAATTCTACTCAAAATGAGATAAATTCTGCACGTTTCAGAACGATGTTTCAATCAACACGATTATTGAATTTATATTCAAGCTTGATTCACTTAATTTTCCCTCGAATTAAGTGAAATTGAGGGCTCGTAAAGCAGAACGCAATGGGCGCGTGACCCTCGGCTGCCTAGTAGGCAGTGGTGGGGATGCTTCGCTGCTCCCGCGATCAAATGCGGGATCGATTGATTTTTTGGGACTTTTTGAACTCGCTGCCGTTTCGTGAATATTGATCAAATCGGGCTGATTTTTATACCAAAACATTCGTGAAGCTTTAGCGCTTTCAATAAAC
>JAPYZK010003032.1:0-12901 GCA_030522785.1 Platygaster equestris | reverse complement strand
TCTTGTAGCTCGACTGGCCGACCCGGACGTTCGTAATCGTTGAAGCTGATGTCTCCAGAAGCAAATCGCGTGAACCAACGAGCAACACTTGATCGGCTAACAGTGCCCTCGCCAATTGTAGAATTGATGTTATCAACAGCTTTCCTGACACTACTACCGCGTTTGAACTCGTAATATATGATCGCTCGTACAGCGCGTTTGTCCATTGTTGAAATTCGATTGCAGTAAATGCGCGCTATCACCTATTTATGTGAGTAGGAAATAAGCTTCGAGTATTTATACTAGAAAAGTGTGAACATGAAATTTTCTCGAATTCTCCAGAAATAGAAGAGATGAAAATTCAAAAAAGTGCCACACTATTTATTAGCCAACCTAATATTTTAATATTTCGAAAATTCGTATTTTATCGGAAACATGTTTTACTATAATATAGCAATTTTGTTGATAAAATATGGATTTTGATGTTTTTTAGAGTTTTTAATAATTTCGAAGTTGTAAAGATCTGAAAGTTTTCAAAATTTTTGAAGTTTTAAAATTTTCTGATTTTTAATGATCGAGAATTTTCAAATTTCAAATAATTTCGAAGCTTGAAAGTTATTAGATTTCAGAATTCTTGATGTTTGGAAATCTTCGAAAGTCTTCAACTTTTGAACAATTTCAAGTTTTTAAGCCTAGAATATTTCAAAGTTTTTCAATTTTGAAGTTCTGACAAATTATGAATTTTCAATTTCATATTTTGAAAGTTTTCGAATTGTGAAGTTAGAACTTTGAAGTTTGCAAGAATTTCGAAGTTCGACAGTTTTTGAATTTCAGAATTCTCGAAGTTTAAAAAACTTGGAAAGTCTTGAAGTTTTGAATAATTCTTATAAATTTTGGAGGCTAGAAGTTTTAAGAGTTTCGAAATTTTGAAATTTTGCGCGATTTTGAAGTGTTTAAGCATTCTGAAGTTTCAAAGTTGTGAAGTTTCGCAACTTCTTGAGCTCCGGAAATTTCGAATTTTTAAAAGTTCAGGAAATTTTCAGATTATGAAAGTTTTAATTTTCTAAATTGTGAAGTTTAAGAATTCTGAAGTTTTGAAGAATTTTATTAAAGTTCGAAAGTTCTCAAATTTCAGAATTCTCAAAGTTTAGAAAACTTTGAAATTTTTTAAGTTTTTCAAGAATTTCTAATTTTTGGAGCCTAGAATTTTTGAGAGTTTCGAAATTTTGAAATTCTGGCGAATTATGAATTTTCGAGTGTTCAAACATTCTGAAATTTTATAGCTGTGAATTCTTGCAACTTTTTAAGCTCTGAAAATTTTAAATTTTCGGAAGTTAAGAAAATTTTTCGATTTCGAAAGTTTTAAAATCGTTAAATTTCATAACTTTGAAGTTTTGAAGAAGTTCGAAGTGCAAAAGTTTTTAAATTTCAGAATTTTCGAAGTTCATAAGACTTCAAAAGTCTTGAAGTTTTGAAACATTCCCAAGTTTTTGAGCCTATAATTTTCAGAAGTTTCGAAATTCTGAAATTCAGACGAATTATAAATTTCAAAGTGTTTAAGTATTCTGAATTTTTAAAGTTGTGAAGTTTCGGAACTTTTCAAGCTTCGAAAACTCCAGATTTTCGAGGAATTATAAAGTTTCAAATTTATGAATATTTTCAAATTTCAAAAGTTTTGGAAAATTTCTTTGCGATTTTCCAAAATTTCCGTCCACAGCAAAAAACAATTGAGAATCCCCGTAATCAGAAATCCTCGTATAATTATCGAAAATCAGTTTTCTCAAAATACATTTCTGCCTGTACAAAAAAATTCTCATAGATTCCCTCCAAAGTATACAAATTCCTCCGCACAAAATTCAACGTCGGAATGATGCAGAACTGCATCTAAAGAAAAAATTCTCTATTCTTTGAAAATCGTCGCGACCGCACGATAAAATCCACCCACTCCGGTCCAGAAATAGATCGAGAGGGAAAAGTCGGTTTAAAGGAAAATCCCATAGCACTATCGTCAGCAGTAAAACAATGTTATCGCCTTGGCAATATTGCTAAGAAGTGATCGATGCATCGCGAGACGCAACACGCGCGCGGAACATGATTCAATACGAGGACAAAAGAACGCGTAACTTTATGCATGGTCCAGTGATTAAGTCCCCGGCGCTCGACTCGGCGAATCGCCGCAATCGTCTCGTCAATAAGCTCTCGATCCGAACCAGATCAGTTTCCGTTATTCAACAAATTACAGCGAGTTCATTATTACAGCGGGTTCATCAAAAAAGTGATCAATTGGCGATGGATTATCGTAATTAAGAGATAGTTCGTTGCGAATGGTGAATTTTTTTGTGTCGTCACACAAAACCAACCTTCCCTCCTCCTTGTCACATTTCGTCACAAATGTCTAACCCCCCTCTCCCTCTAAACGTGTGACGTATTATATGGACGACCCCTTATGTCGAAAACTTCACATTGGAACGGCATTGTGAAAACTGTAAACTTGGAAATTCTGAATAGAACTTCGAAGTTGGAGTTCCATAATGGAGTATAAGCTGTATAAGGCTGTCTAGAAAATTGTCTTTCGGGCAAATGACCTTTGGGACAAATGACTTTTAGGGAAAATGGACGGTAATCACTTCTCAATTCGTCCTCACCTATCATAGAGTCTGAATTATTTTATTAAAATCTTCAAAAACAGAAGACAATCTCCATCAATGATAACAAATCAGTACCTCCTCTCAAAAAACAATTAAAACTTCAATTCGAAAACTCCAAGTTTGAAGTGTAATTCCGCAACTTCAAACCACACATAAACTTCCGAAACTTGAAGGCTGAAGTTCATTCAAAAAATTTTAAGTCAAAACTTGAGTGCCAAAATTTCAAGTTCAAAGTTGATGTCAAAAACTTTACCTTGGAACTGAATTTTGAAAACTGTAAGTTTAGAAATTCTGGATGGAACTTTGAACTTAAAGTTTCGTTATTCACTTTGAACTGTGAAAGACTGTCGATAAAAATGTATTTCGGGCAAATGACTTTTCGGGTAAATGTCCTTTTGGAAAAATAGACGGTAATCACTTCTTTTCCCTCATACATCACGGAGTCTGAATCATTGCATAAAAATCTTTCGAAAAAGAAGACAATATTCCATCAATTATTACCAATCAGTACCTCCACCCAAAATACACCCAAACCCCCATTCGTCATCAGGTTCAAACAATGTTGACAAACAAGTTACATAACAACCCGAGCAGCCAAAAACCTCGATTGTTCACAACGCAAACAACTTTTCCCTCCTCCAAAGTGTCAAAACTAAACCTCCACTGGAAACGAATACCCTGGGCGCAGTATTGCATTACACTCAAGAACGTCTCGCGGAACTGGAGAAAAATAGGAGAAAACGCCGCCAGTCTCTAGACTAAACACTGACCCCGGCTCTATTTCGACTCGTGGACATTTTTCCGGGCTCGAAATAGAACAAACAAGAATTTCCCGATACAACCGATGAACTCACCGGAAACTCGATCGTCTTCGTGAAAAACCGGCGAACGCTGTTGAAAACAAAAAATATCCACAATCCGGCGAGTATCGCTGATCCGAAATCACTCGCGCTTACATGTTTCGGAGGGGGTGAAAAAAATGGGACGCGATTTATCGCACGACCGAAAGCTTTCACAACCGGCACCGACAATCTCGCGGGCTCCTCGCGTGAAAATGACGGAGACTCATCTTGTGCGCCGCCGACGAAGGTCGACGAAGGTCTTGTGCGCGCGTCCACGCAGGTGCGCTTGTGTGCGTGCGAATTCTTCGCGTCACGCGTGATACGAATTTGATTGCCGGGGGTTGTTCTCTGCGTTGCCGACGAAATTTCGGCAAACTATGAATTGGAAATATAATTTGCAGAACGAGAAATATCGACTGGGGAATATGTATCCACCCTTCATTGAACTTGATGAGTCGATTCAGGAATCGGAAACGTGGTCATTTTTGGATAGTAGCATGGCCAATGCGGAAATGATGCACTGGACAGATTTTTGAAGAGAAAAGTTGTCATAGGGAAATTGCAGAGACTGAAATTGAATTTGAAAATACGTATTTATTTTTATCCTAACCTAAAGAGTAAAATTCAAGAGTGAAAACATGGTCATTTTCACGATAGTTGCGAAAATGATACGATTGACTACCGAAATCTGAATCCAACTCGAAGATACGTATCCACCCTCATTGACCGATTTAAAATACGTACCCAATCTTCTCCTAACTTGAATAGTCAATTTCGAAATCGAAAACGTGATCATTTTTATGATCATGACGAAAATGATACAATGGACTGCTGGAACGTGGATTTAACTCGAAAATACGTATCCACCCTTTTCCTAACCTGAAAAGTCAGTACGTATCCACCCTTCTCTTAACCTAGAAAGTCAATTATATTATAAAATCTAAAATATAGTCATTTTTACAAAAATGACACGATTCACTGCCGAAAGCTGGATTCAACTCGATGATACGTATCCACTTTTATTGACTTATAGAAAATATGCATCCAACCTTATCTTGACCTGGAATGTCAAGTCCGAGATGGAAAATATGGTCATTTTCGTGATAATTACAAAAGATATACAATCGACTTTCAGAATCTGAATTCAACTCGAAGATACGTATCCACCCTTCTTGGCTTATTAAAAATACGTATCTAATCCTGTCCTAACCTGAAAAGTAAAGTTTAACATCGAAAACATGGTCATTTTCATGATCATTACGAAAATTATGAAACTGACTGCCCTAAATTGGATTCAACTCGAAAATACGTATCCACCCTCTTTCTAACCTGAAAAGGTAATACGTATCTACCCTTCTCTTAACGTAGAAAGTCAATAATCAAATATAAAGTATAGTAATTTTCACGAAAATGATGCGATTGACTGCCAAAACCTGGATTCAACTCGAAAATACGTATCCACCCTCTTTCTAACCTAAAATTTGAATACGTATTCACCCTTCTCGTAACCTATGAAGTTAATGAGAAAATCTAAGATATTGTCCTTTTCACGAAAATGATACGATTGGCTGGTAAAACGTGGATTCAACTCGAAAATACGTATCCACCCTTCTCCAAACGTAAAAAGTCAATTATAAAATATAAAACATGGTCATTTTCACGATCATCACGAAAATGATACAAAATAATGAAATCTTAACGATAACGTGGCTTATATTCGGATACAAACGTCAAAATAGTGCAAAATGCTGTTGTGTGCTGAAAAATACGCCCATCGTGTCTGTGTTTTTCCCCTCAGTTGAATTTCTTGAATGTTCTACGCACTCCTAGATTTTTTTTAGTGAATTAGCTCGTTAAAGCCATGTTAATTAAGGTGGCGATCACCGTGAATTACGAATTTTTGAAATGCGGCTTATATTCGAGCACAAACGATTTTTCACTGATTTGGGCATTCAAAATCGAGGTGCGGCTTATAATTGTGGGCGGCTTATCTTCGAGTAAATACGGTAAATCTTCAACAATCCGGACTTTTTTTATTTCCAAAGCTTCAGAAATTCCAAAACTTGATGAATTTAAAACATTAAAACATTCCAGGCTTTGGAAATTGAGAAAGCTAAAAAACTTGAAGAATTCTCAGAAATTGTCAAAACATCAAAATTGAAAATCTTTCGAAAATTCTGGGTTTCAAAGTTTGAAGATTCTCCAACACTTTCGAAGTTCACTCAACTTCGAAAATTACGGAAATTGAATTAAACTTCAAAAACTTTCGAAACATGGGAACTCTTCAAAATTCTCAAGACTTCAAAATTCCAAAACTTTGGAAACCTCCGAAATTTTCGGAACTATCGAAACTTAAGAACTTCATTATTTTCCAAAAGTTCAGGAAATTTGAAATCCAACAACTTTACAACTTCAAAATGCTTGAAAACGTCGAAATTTGTTATGTAACTTAAATCTCAACATTTGAAAAGTTTCATAATTTCTAGGCTTTAACACTAAAAAACCAAAACTTCCGAAATTGCATAAACTTCGAAACTATCAAAACTTTCTGAATTTTGATAATTGCAAGATTTCACAACTGTAGAATTTGAAAATTCTTGAAATCGGTAATTACAGAACTTTCTGAACTCACAAAATTTCATTAACTTCCAAAACTTGAGAAATTCATAACTATTTAAAATTCCAGAACTTCCGAAATCCCCGAAGCTTCAAAACTTCTAACAATTCTAAAACTTCACAACTTTGAAGTACTAAAGAACTTCAAAATTTATACAAATTCGTTGGAACTTCAAAATCCCATAATTTCAAAATTCTAGAAACTTCGACGCGCTTTGAACTTCGAAATTCTTCAAAACTTCGAATCAATTGGAATTTACAGAATTTGAAAAATTTTTTAATTCATCCACTTCTGAATTTAAATTTTCTCCAAAACTTTCGAATTCTTCGATGTTTCCAAAAACTCTTAAATATCACAATTAAAAAATGTCCTAAGTCTCCTCAACTTCCAAAACTCCATAACGTTCCAAAATCTCACAACTTTCAAATTTCCAAAGCTCCAAAAGTTCCCAAACTTCAAAAATTCCAAAACTTTAAAATTCTTTCAAATTTGTCAGAACACCGAATTCTCGAAACTTCTACAGGCCTCGAATTTCAAAACTCTTAAAAACTATAAAATTTTTCGACATTTGCAAACAAACGTCAATATTTATTCAAACCCATAAAAACTCAAAAAAGTCAAAATTGTCAATCTTCCATGATCCCGCGTCAATTACCTCAAGATTCTACACATTCAAAAAGAATTCAAATACTTTTACAGAATCAAAAAGTAGTATACCTAGGACAGTTCTCACACGTTTTAAAAATTTTAAAAATTTTCGGGAATTCTCGTAATTTCAAAAATGTGTTATAAATTTTGAAACATTTCAAAAATTTTCACCATTCCGCAATTACGGAGGATTGAAAAAAAATTCAAAAATGTTTGAAATTTTTAAAAACTGAAAAATTGTTGAATTTTGGAAAAATTCAGAAATGTGGAGAATGTTATAATTTTTTTTCTTAACCTGAAAAATTCATAACTCAATTTTCGTAAGTTATCCATTAAGTTGAAAATTCATTTTTTCGATATTCCAACTGATCGAAGTTTTTCAAAATTTTCAATCTGTTAGAACTGTCCTAGGTATACTACTTCAAAAAAAAATTCCAGAACCGTTCATCTCCCCCAAAAATTCCATGTTCCCCAAGTTTCCCAGATGCCCAAAAACCCTGTTTAAAATTCAAAATCAAAACCCACTTCCCAAGCCCAACACGATATCGATGCGCCCTAGGAGTCCCGAGCGCGCCGACGTAACGCGAGCGCGTGTACCGCAGATTTTGCCGCATCGCGGCGTCCCTAAGTAGTCGAGTTCGCAAAGTCGCAGGGATAAGACCGGAATTCGCGATGCAAAAAAATGATGGACAGTACCTGAGACAGACGGAGTCATGAACGCGCGTCGGCTGGCCGGCTACATCTACCACCGCAAGGCCGTCACGCTCTTCGTCATTTGCGTACTTTTCATCCTCGCGTACTCGCTCCTTCACTGGGGTATCGTGTGCACGAACCTCGAGGCCTGGCGTCACGTATCCAACGTGGTGAGTCGCGCGGTTAGCCCTTTCCTCAGAAACTTCCCCGATTTTCCGCGATTGCCCAAATGAACGCTCATGAGGGAAATTTGGGGGTTACTATCAAGTTGCGCAGAATACCCTAAAAAAAGCATAAAAATGTTTGGGTTTCTGAAGTGCCTAACCTAACCTGAAGTAGTCGTTTTTTGCTACGAACGTCAAATTTACCTGAGTCTCTTTTTTTATCTGGCCCGCAACCTGCGCAACTCATCGGACACCAAATTTTGGAAATCGAGGGAAGGGTTGCTTGTCAGGTTACGCGCGCGGCCTTGGGGGTGCGGGGACTGCGCGAAAACGGGATTGAGATGGGGGGGGGGGGAGCGCGCACGCGGTTTTACAATGTTTCTCGGGATTTTGGAGGGTGGAATGAAATTGTTGCACTTTCTTAGATCGGATTGGTTGGAATGTTGGAGAGTTTGGGGATTTCTGAGTTTTTTTGAAGTTTTGGAAATGTGGAGTTGACTTGGTATTTATGAAGCTTCGGGAATTTTTGAGGTTAGAGAATTTTGAAGAATTATGGAGTTTTTCTGGGGTTTTTTACTTTTTGGAAATTTTTAGAGTTTTGGGAATTTTTTGAGTTTTTTAGTATTTTGGAGGACCTTGAGTTTGAAAGTTGTTGAGTTTCTTGACTTTAGTTTTAAAGCGTTTTGCATTTCTTGAGTTGTGAAGTTTTCGATTTTTGGAACTTTTGCAGCTTGGGGAATAATGAAGGTCATGTAATTTTGAAGAAATCATTGGAATTTTGTAGTTTTTAAGTTTGGAGGTTGTTGAGTTTTGGCAATTTCGAAGTTTTGGAAGTTTCGACGGTTTCGGAACTTTGGGGGAATATTGAATTTTTGAAGTTAGAATTTCAGGAATTTTCTCAATTTTTTCGAACTTGAGTGATTTCCAGAATTTGAAGGCATTTTGAAGTTTTTAAGTTGTGAATGTTATTTATGACTTTTTGAACTTGCGTAAATTTTAGATGTTTTGAATTTTCTGGAATTTTAAAGTTTTTGAGTATTCCAAGAAACTTCTAAACCCTAATGATTCTAGTTTTTATAAAAACCTTATAAAAAATTTTTATAAATAAATATTTTTATAAGGTCGGTTTTATAAAATTTGCATTTTTTATAAAGTGGTTTTATAAAAGTTGTATAAAAAAAATTTTTTATAAAAATACTTTTTCAAGATTCTTAAAAATAACCTTTTTGGATCATTTTGCTAATGTACATACCATTTTTTATCAGTTTATGAGAATCTAGCTCAAATTTCATTTCGAAAGAAATTTCAAAACTCTTCGGAAGCAGCGGGATTTGAACTTGCGACCTTTGTATCAGAAATCCGACAGTCAACTTTCTTGTCCATCAAATCTACGTCAATTTGGATACTGATTCTCAATTTGAGTTGAATAATTTTCAAATCTTATGAAATCATATGTTTGTACGTTTTGTAATTGCTCAAAAACGTTGCGAACATGATTTTCTATTCCCTTGTGTAATAAAGACGTATTAAATATTGCTATGAGAGAAGTTCCTTACATCAGGAAAGTATTTGTCATAAAAATATGAAACTTTTCATAAAAATCACGAAGTTTTTAGAAAAATGAAGGTTTCATAAGAAAATCTTGAGGCTTTCAATTGTTTTTATAAAAAAAACAATTGTATGATATATTTGTGTCTTAAATCAAGACACATGTCTTGAGATAAGGCATGTGTTTTCAATTAAGATACGTGTCTTGATGTAAGATATTTAGAAGTCCCTATAAGATTCTATTTTCTCAACATATTCTAATCAATCAAAGCATGACTGTTCAAATAGTAGGATTCGTCTATTCTCGAAAGCATTCAACTTCAAAATGACTATTCAAGTAGTCGAAACAAAAACGCCCTCTCCACATAGTCGAATTTCAACTAATGTTCAAAATGAGAAAGTGTATATTCATTCCATTATCGCGTCCTTATGAATGTACCGTTCCCACTCCCCAATCATCCACATTCACGAGATAACTACACTCGCCGCGGAATCCGTAACAGCCCTGTTCTTCCGTATTTATTACTCGTCTACCGCGATTAAACGTCCAGGTACACGAGAGCGGCAAAGATATATTCGCCCTGATAGCGTGGGCACTGTCTACCGCTGCGTGATATGCGGACGCGTAAAGCCTTACAGCCCACGGTTGCCGGACTTATTCGCGACGAGAAAGAAAAGTTATTCATTCCGACGTTAATCTTCGCGGACGTAATTCCGCTCCATTCACCTTCGTACAGGGTCGAAAATTCTGAATTGGACTTTGGATTATAATAAATCTCCGGAGAATGAAGAATACGTAATCACGAGCGTATACATTTTTGCACTCGACGTGAGTGATTTAGGGACGTCGGGTGATCAAGTGCGATTTTGTGAAGCATTTTGAATACATTTTTGAAATGGAAATCTCGATCATGCCCGGATTTTCGGATAGTGCATGTCAGAATTTTGAGAGTTTAAAAAAACAAATCACATCCTCTAAAACCAGAAATGACACTGCAGGAAATTGGTATGATTGATATATCTAGACAGGTTCCTGGCAATCGATCGATGGAACAGTTATTTGTGCAGTCTTTCTGAATAAGTTACACGCATAATTTTGTGCATTTGTCGTGTCAGACATCTGGATTTTGAGGGCTAGCGATGTCAAAATAATGGCAAAATCGATTTCATGAAGAAATTAATATTCACAAATAGGTACTGCTTGAGTTGTTCGATTTCTAAAATCAATTTCAAAATGCTTTTGAGTTTTGAATTGACACCCGGAAATTTGAGTTTGAAGCTTAATTTTGAAGCTCACACTTTGAAGTTCAATTCTGAAGCTTACAGTTTATAGTTTAATTCTGAAGCTTACAGTTGAAGCTTCATTTCTGAAGCGTAAAGTCTGAAGTTTAATTCTCAAACTTACGGTTAGGAGTTACATTCTGAAGCTTGCATTTTGAAGTCCAATTCTGAAGCTCACAGTTTGAAGTCTAGTTTTAAAGCTCACATTTTGAAGTCCGATTCTAAAGCTTACAGTTTGAAGTTAAATTCTTAATTGTACAGTTTGAAGTTTATCTCTGAAGCTTACAGTTTTGAGTTCACTTCTAGAGCTTACACTTTAACGTTCATTTCTGAAGCTTACAGTTTGAAGTTCAATACTTAATTTTACAGTTTGAAGTTCATTTCTAAAGCTTACAGTTTTGAGTTCAATTCTAGAGCTTACAGTTTGAAGTTCATATCTGAAGCTTACAATTTCAAATTCAATTATAGAGCTTACACGTTTTACTTCGATTCTACAGCATACAGTTTATAAGTTCAATTTTTAAGCTTACAATTTGAAGTTTAATTCTTAAGCTTAAAGTTTAAAGTTCAATTTTGAAGCTAGCGTTCTCAATTTTAATTCCTAAGCTTACAGTTTGAAGTTCAATTTTAAACCTCGCAATTTGGAATTGAATTACGAATCTTACAGTTCGAATTTTTATTCTAAAACTTACATAAAGTTCATTATGTAATCTAAGTTGAGTTTCATCCGACAATTTGTGAACTTAAAAGTTGCAAATGAAGTTTCAACTCGAATTTTTCGACTTAAACTTCGAACTTGAAGTTACCGAATTCAAGTTGGAACTCGAAGTTTTCTGAATCAACTTTTGCCTAGGAGATTCGGAATTTGATTTCTAGTTTGAAGTTGCGGAATTGAACTTCAAACTTGAAGTTCCGGAAGTTGAAGTTTAGACTTGAAGTTTTCGGAATTGACTTCATTTTTGAAGTTTCGGGAGTTATTTCTAGCTTGAAGTTTCGGAATTAAACTTCAAAATGTAAATTTACGATCTGAAGTTCAAACTTGAAGTTTTCTAATTGAAATCCAAACTTAAATTTTTCACAATAAACTTCAATCGCAAAGTTCCAAATGTCGCTTTCTAACTCCATTTTACGTAATGACAATTTCAACTTAAAGTTCCCAAGTTAAAGTAAAAACTTACAGTTTTTAGAACGAACTCAACCTTTAAGTTTCGTAAGTCAATGTCTAGCTCAACATTGCGAAATTCAACTCGAAGTTCAAACACGAAGTTCCCGAAATGAATTGAAAACTGGCAGTTTTCACAAAAAACTTCAATTGTAAAGTTTCGACTGAAAATGTACAACTAAATGTTTCGGAATGAAATACAAACTTGAAGCTTTCGAATTAAAGTTCAAACTTAAAGTTTCCGAATTGAAGTTCAAACTTGAAGTTACCGAGTTGAAGTTTCAACTTGAGGTTTTCGATACAAATTTCAACCTTCAAGTTCCGAAAGTTTGCATTGATTGAATTCGATTAATAGAGCTGAAACTGCAAAATTCCTGATAAGGTCGGGCACAGAACCGTTTTTAACATCACCTTCTTTTTTTTACATGCTAAGTGCGACCTATACGAAGAAAAGGCAGCAATCGGAATATTATGTGAACCACTCTGCAACGACAAGAGAATACATAGTTTGGCCTGTGAGTCTCTTCATACTGAGAAAGAAGCAGTATTTTCGGCTTATTGGGAAACGACAAGATTGGTTTTCAAGGCATCCAGGTCTGTATGAAGAAAAATATACGTAACGTGAAAACTTATAAGGTGATGTTTCAAGTTTTGGGAGACATATAGATTCGTCTCATAATTTATAAATTAATTTATTAGAAACTTGTGAGGTCACCTCATGAGTCATTAAAAAACTCAAATAATTAAGTTATATGTCTTCAAACAACCAATAAGATTAAGTATTCCTCATAATCTCTCATAAGGCATCTCACAAAGAATCCCTAAAAACCCGACTCATTTTCCATAAATCACCTTATGAGTATTAGAACAACTCATAAGGTAACTCACGGCTCCAAACTCAACTCATAATGTTCTTCAAAACGACTCTTAAGATCTCTTCCGAAAAACCTTTCAAGTTCCCCCCACGAGTTCATATCATATAATTATATATAATATATTACATATTATAATTATAATTATATTACATACACATATAATTTCTCTTGATGAGGTACTATCAATTTCCATGTGTTCCCATTATCTTCCGTTAATATCCATTTTTTCCCATTTCCCGTCATTTTCCATGAATTCCCATCGTTTCAATTTTATTAACTTCCATCAATTCCCATGGATTTCTATCATTTCCTAAAAAATGCCCATCGATTTCCGTCGATTCCCACAGATTCTAATAAATTCCTATCAATACCCATATACTCCCATCAATTTACATAATTTTCTATGAATTGCCATCATTGTCTGTTAATTTCCACGGATTTCCA
>JAPYZK010003031.1:0-70328 GCA_030522785.1 Platygaster equestris | reverse complement strand
TTTGAAGAGCGGGAAGCTTTGCGAGTAATTTGAAATTTGAACTAATCTCCCTGCCAATCACATTCGTGGACGTCCGCGACCGAAGCGCTACGGTGTCGACTCAGCCGACTCAGCGAGAGTTTTTATTTTCTCCCATTTTAGGGCCGCAACGATTATACGGAGTTGGGGCTCCTTCTGTCTTGTTCTGTCTATTCTCCCTGAACGCTGGCTTGGAGAGAGATGGACTGAGATTGGTCTGAGCATGTTTGAGACAGTCAGAGACAGTCTGAGACTCTGAGATAGTGAGATGGACTGTATGAGTCTGTGTGCTAGAATATTCGAAAATTGTGACCAATTGTGAGAGATACATTATATATATTGTCGGTATGTATGGACTCGTGTACTCCCCCCCCCCCACTACACAAATTGCGCGTAATCGTCAAACAAGGCTTACGATTTACGAACGTTTCTAATCCCAACTAATAAATATATTTATGTGAAATTCGCCGCGCGTCGACGATCTGTTGGTGATATTTATGACTGTTCAGTTGTGTTTAACAGTGTTTAGCAGCTGTTAGCAGTGTTCAGTAGTGCCGGTGCCCCCTCCGAAACATTCCGAAACACTGAGAAAGACGCTGCAATCAAGTTGCGAAATATAAACAAACAGGTGAAAATAATGTCATTGTCCGGCGACTTGGCAAAACCCGATGAGGACCTGCTTCTCGGAGGTTTCAGCAACGACTCCTCCCCGGGTAAAATGCCCTTGAAACACGATTCCGTCGACGACTTTGAGCACCTGGACAACGACTCTAAACACCCGAGGATCTTGAACAACGAGGACCTGCTCCTTGGGGAAGTGGCCCGTCATTTGAACAAGAATGAAGCTTTCGAGGCGCGCGAGTCATCCGCATCCCCTGTCCCGGCGACACCCCCGCCTTCCGCCACTTGCTCGGACTTTATCAAGTTCGACTCCGACTCCGCCGACTTGGCCAAGGGCAAGAGCGCGACCCTGGCGTTCATGGACTCGGAAAAGTTGTCTTCGGGCCTGCTGCTGGCGACCAGCCTCGACAGCCAACTTGCCAACCATCATCTCGAGGTTAACTCCCTAGTTAACTCCCTGCTGCTACACTTTTATCCTACATTTTTGCTTCATCTCAATTGCATCTTAATTCATTCAAGCCTTCAGCCATTTTGGAGAATAGTTCTGTATCAGCTCAACCAAAGTGTTAATGATGAAAATATGATTAATTCCAGCTGAAAGATGATTTGATAGCTGAGAATGAGTCGGCAGAGCCCGTCCTGGAAGCTGTGCAAAATTCACCCAAGAAAGAAGAAGATTTGCGATTTGCCGAGGTCCAGGAACCGCCGACGAAGCCGCTACCCCCAGTGTCCAGAGAGTTCGAGACCGGGGACAGCGAGTTCGAGTCCGAAGCGGAAGCTTCGCCTGCAAAAACTGCCCAAAAAATGGCTTCTTCCCAACCTCTTCCCCAGAGACAAATCGAGGTTGACGAGATCGCCCCCAAGGATATTTTCAAGGACCTGTATCTCGGTGAGCATTTTCTTGCTTTTTATATTTTTCTTTCACAGCTTTATTATTGCGATACATTTTTCGACTACATTTCATCGGTATAAGAAGAATCTCGATTCCCCGTCCTCTCCATTAGCCTCTCTTTTTCACTTTTTATTTCTATCATAATTGTCTCCAATTGAGATGATGTTTGACTATCAGACATTTGGATTTTTAATTTTTGGAATAATTACTATTATCATTTAGTTAAGGAATTAAGAATAGGAATTAATTCCTGTTAATTAATATCAGTTAATAGGAAGTATTGAGTTGAAGCTTCGAAAATTAAAAAATTTGCAATACATACAACAATTTGAGAATCCAGAGAGTAAGATTCCCCAAAAAAGTACAAGTGGCTTAATTCACAAATTTGTAATTATTGTATACAATACAATAATATATTCATATATTATTGAATATAAAAACTACCCGAAGCCTCTGACCTGGAGAGTTTAAATTGTTTCTTCAGGCTTGAAAAGAAATGAGAATTACGGTGCAGTGTAGACTGACTTTTTTTACGTATTGCGTTCCATAAGCAATGATGTCACAGTTTTTTTGATCATAGTTGGTGACGCAGGTTACGTTTTCACGTCCCAGAATATAAAAAGCTCGCGGAAATAACAGTCGATGGGAGTCATATTTGGGATGATGAAGAAATTCGAGTATGCCGCTTGTTTTCCGAAATTTGCGGGGTTCCTCTGAGCTTATTTTTAGCGCAGTGAGGGCGCTTAACTCCCTCAACGCACCGCATTTTATCGATCCAGCTTGGACTCCGGTCGGCACTCCATTTATTGCGTGTCGCTGATGCCGACAATTGTTTTAACACAAGTCTTTCCCTAGATCGATACATTTCGTAGCATTTTATATCCTTTTCATTTTTAAAACTATGATGCAGACTTACGAAATGCGATATGTTATATAGAGGCCGAGCTGTCCATTAATTGCGTAAGGACGAGAACGAGGGCAAAGGATTCAAAGGATCTTTGCCCTCTCCTTACAAACAAAGGGGAGGGAGGGGTAGTTAAAAAACCTCACACAAAGATTTAAATATGCCGAATGGTGAAAACATTTTTCATCATGGATACATTTATTAGAAGAAAATTTTGTCGGAACCTTTGGTAAGATCTGTAGTAGATGATGGTAGTTCATGCGGATGACTGAAATTTTGTGGCTTATTTCCGGAAAAATGTTTTCGAAATAGCACTACTTTATCCAAAAATTACCCGCGCCATGATAACAAGTCGAAAAACGAGAAGAAAAAAACATACATAAAACCCTCACAATTGTGACTGTTGTCATCCAAGCCCCGAAAGTATCATAGTTCATGGATGACTGAAATTTTGAAAATGCTGCGACTACAGATATTGATTGGGTGTTTTCAAGGTCTCGCCGAGTGTTATCAAACAGTGCAACATAATTAGACTCGCAAAATGAGTAGTTAGTATAAAAATGCGACGAAAAATGCACTCGTCCGATACGCGAGTTCTGACTTATGTTAGCTACTGTGTTTTATACGCGTGTTCTGACTTGTGAACGAACGTAATACCTGCAGGGATGGCACTGTAGAGAAAAGTCAAGGCCACGATACGGTGGCTTATTTCGGTCGACACGGCTCTAGTTTGCGCAAAATGTTCCAGTTTCTTATTTTTACTTCTCGTATCCGCCAAGACGGGCGATTTCGGTCTTTTTTCTCCCCCGGATGGTAAACCTGCAAGCACGTTACACGCTTGTCGCGACGAACAAAACTCGACTGCAGTCCAGCAGTCGACCGAGTCGACGTGTCCAGGTCGCGCGATCTCCTCGGGCTTCCGTAACTTGACATCTTGAACGCCTCAATATGCAAGAGCTTTTTATCGTGACCTCTCATCCAAATTCATTCATCCATATCCCTTTTTAGCATCTACCGTTTTTCATCAACTAATTTGCATTCGCGAGTGTTTTGTCGTCGATAAGTTTTTCCAATTTTCCAATCATCTTTTTTGTCCCATCAAATCAAGTATGGCATTTCACTGAGCGAATCTCTCGTCTCGAAAAGTTATTCCCTCGTTCTTTAGGTCAGTACGAGTAGTAAATGACCCATCATCGTTATAGTTTTGCCGAGTCGATGAAAATGCTTTTTCTCGCCTCCCGATATTTAGCGATAAATAGGGCCTGTTTCAGCATACGCGTTATAAAAATTATCTCAGCGTCGCTTTATTCTGTAAAGAAAAAGAAAAAAAAATGGGTAGCTTCCGAGGATCTGCGGGGGCCAAATTTGCTTTTACAGTGTTAGCTGTTTTTTCAATCTTGCGATCAACTATATAGAACATTTTTCAGCGACTAAATTTCTAAAGAGTTTCTTTGCATAATTTTCGTCACGTTTTTCGTGTTTTTTTTTTTGAAACGTTTGGAACTCGAGGCACATAGACATATATATAATAATATTATCCTACTGCTTATTTTGCGAAGCGCTTCCGTAAGCCTATAATATAGTGATGGAAAAAAATGGTCGATATCGAAGCGCTGCACGAAAGTGCAATTTGCGAAAGGGCCAATTCGAATGCCCGAGTTTGGCTGGCAGTTTTCGTCATTGTAGAATAAAATTATCGATTGTAGAATGGGCGCACATTTTTCTCGCTATGTATTTATAGCGTAGCGAAGGCAATGGTAATTGCGTACATGCAGGGCACCTTGGCATGTTGTAATGCAGTGTAATGAGTATGTATGCACAGGCTGCTGGTAACTTGGCTGCTGGTAACTTGGCCGCTCACGCTTGCGTGGGCGCCACCAAGTCTGTCCCCTATTTTTGCCCCGTGACCCCGGCACTGCCACCTCATGGACTCTCGTCTTGATGGCTTTTTATTTATTCATCATTACTGATCATTACCAGATCATTACAATGCCGCCGCCGCCGTCGCCGCTTTATGATACTTGCCAACTACGATTCACAACTGCTGCTCGCAACTTTGCATTATCGTTTCACCCCTATATTATACATATGTTCAACAAGAACAATAATAATACTTTATTGCACCTTATTCCTATAATATACGTAATGTAAGGGCTATAACCTGCATGAAGAGCGTAGCAAGGGCGTAGCCGAGATTTTCATCGAAAAGGGACATTTCCTTTTTCATTCACAACTTGTTCACGAAATCGTGTGGCATTTGTAACTTTTGTAGTTTTCATGTGTTTGAAATTCGAAAATTTTGTATCATTTCAATTTCTGGAGATTATTAAAATTGTGCAATATATATCAATAAGTTGAAAAATCGCAAAGTTTTTAAGAGTTTTCAGTCTTTCAACATGTTGGAAGTTTCATAGAAGGTAGAAGCTACGTAGAAGCTTCAAACTTGTTAGAGAAGTTAGAAATGTTCAAGTTGTAAGGATATTCGAATTTTTGAATTTCGAGAGTTTGGAAGAATTGTCAAATTTAGGAGAATTTCGAAAAATTGTCAAGTTCCGAGCTTAGCAACGCGAATATTTAAATTTTCGGAAATTTCGGAGGTTTTGAAGTATATACAAGCTCGGAATGTATCAAATACTGGAATGTATCATGTTTCGATGAAAATGGGAATCAATTTAAAAGTTTCAAATAAACATATTATTATATTATCTTTTCAAGCATTGTGGTTTTTGGGGATTTTGCAGTTTTAGGAATTTGTCAAGTTTTCAAGTTTAGCGTAAAGAACTATACAATGTTTGCATGATTGTGAAACTCAAGCTATGGAAGTTGCGACAATATGTGTTGAAGTTTGAATCTTTTTAGTTTGTCAACAATAATGATACATATTATCAACGAGTTTAGGAATGTGAAAAAGTTGATAGCCTTGTTGCTGCTGCAGTGTTTTGTAAACTTGAAACAGTAGATTACATCGATCGATAATAAGTCCAAAAAATTTTAATTTATGAAAAAATCCTGTAATTAAATTTATCACGACAGAAACTTTGTGCGATTCACCTCGTACAGCGAGAATCTTAAAATATGCAGGTCCCAATCAAGAATCGAAGTACATATATTATTATATAATATGTATATCAGTTTTGGCAGTTCGCCCCGTCACTGCAGTTTTTGTACAGGAATCGAATTCCAATAGGCAAAATGGCGTTTTTTTTTTGCTATGTGTATAGATGTTGACCCCAAAAGTGGCATGTCAGTGGTTGCAAAAAAGCTGCAGTCTCAAAAATTCGATGAATATTATGTTGCATGCTCGATTCCATCATTTCTTCGGATTTGTCCAATGACTCCGATGTCGTTGTGATGCATCGTCGTTTCCAATCGTTTCTACTCGTTTCATTGCGTTTCATAGCTGGTCGGGGCGGCGTGCGCTTCAGTGCGCTCCGCGGCAATCGTGGCAATTGTCAAGGCAAAAAGAAGCATGGCGAGTGGTGCAATAGCTGCAATAATAGCAATGTGCATGCGTCGATCATGTCGGCGTCTGTCGGCGTCTGTCGTTCCCGGTGGTGGGGACGAGCACCTAGCCTGACCTAGCCCTCCTCCTCCTCCTCCTCCTCCTCCTCCTCGGCTCTTTCCTCCTCGGGTGGCTCGGGTCGATACAGCAGCCTGCCTGCTGCCTCAGACTCCTCAGACTGCAGTCAGTTGAATTCAGTTGAATTGTTGGTGCCGTTGTTTTGTTGTTGGTCAGTTGTTATATTTTTTGTGTTGAACCAGTGTTTGGTGCGCGCGAGTCGTCTGAAACCGAGCCGCAGCAATTGAGTTTGCCCGTCGTCGTTCTCGAGGGACGAGGGAGGTGGGGTGGGGTGCAGGGGGCGGTTGAGATAAGAGCTGGTTGGCAGTCCTCGCGTACCAACGTCTTCCCCATCAGGTCTTCTCCATCAGTGCAAAAGCCCATTTCTTCCTTCCTCATTTATTACCTCGAGTTCTACTACCATCACGCAATAGCTTTCCCTCAACCCCCTTTTTCCCGGCCTCTGCAGGGGAGCTGAAATCTCATTTTTGGATAACATATCAGCTTGGCGATAAATCGAGCAAAGCGGAACATTTCAGTAATACGATGAACAAAAACCAACCCAATAAACAAATGTAGTTTTGCAAATCAAGGAATTTTGGCAATAGTTTTACTAGCACATATATATCATCTCCTCGTTTCATTCAGATTTATTCAGATTTTTCGATGGTAAATAATAGAATATGTATAACGTGACGAAAAGTGATTCATGCTTGTATTTTCTTGCAATGAGAAGCGTGTAAGTATTTGGTTTTCGTTTTCTTGAGGGGCTAAGTAAGAGAGGGTTTAGAGGGCTGGTTGTTTGGTACTTTAGCGTGAAAAAAGAGAATGGCCGAGGAAGGAGGAGGAGGGAGTAGGAAAAGCCCGCAATTCCCGCACCGGCGCGATTGAATGGGCCGCGAACTGGGTCATTCACCCCGCGGGGCGCGGGAAGAGAACTAGCTCTTATCCCTTGCACACACGTACCACCCTGGCTTGGGATTTTCCAGAAGTCATAGTCGTTGGCAGTCGTTGGAGGTGTAGTGCAGTGCAGTGCAGTACAGTGTCGTGCATTATTTTCCAAGGCAATTGAGCGAACATGGATTCGGACGTTTCGAAGCGCAAAGCCGATTCTACGGCCGTCTGCAATGGGGGGGCTTGTCCATGTTTTTGGAACATACTGCATCCTTGTAGTTTCTTGCCTTTTTTGACTTCGTTTTTTTTTTTTTTTCTCTCTCTCTCTCTCTCTCTCCTAAGAGCCGGAAAGTACGAGGTTCATTTTGTATTCATTCACTCGCGGATTTAGTCAAGTCGGGTTAATTTTTAATCCTAATTTCGTGCTTTAATTCGGTGTTTTATTAATGCACCTGAGCCAGCTGAGTGCATAAAACTAGCAATAACGGAAACAATAACTGCAGCAACATAAAACAGCAATAATTTTAGATCAAGTCGTACGTAATATACATGAATAATTAATAATTATTTAGCACACGGTCGAGTTTCGAGACCGTCCTAGTAATTGATTTTTTAGCTTGCTCGGGCAATATTTCGGTAAAGTGTTGATTGATGATAATTACATATTATTATTTACAAACCTATAATCACTCGATTTTGGCGATTCTGGTCTTGAATGGCAATGACATTATACTTGATGATAATGTTACATTATCCATCATCAATTTTATTCATGAATTAGTGTAAAAGTGTACAGAATATAGTAATGACTATATAGTAATATAGTAATATAGATAGTAGTAAATATAGTAAGACCTAGCTAAGAAAAGTCAGTTGATCTGCAGGGATGCTCTTGAAGGCTTGAACGTTTGGTCAGCTCCCTGCATCGGAGTGCAGAGGCCGCGGGGGGTGCAGCTGCATGCGGGGTGCAGAAGCGCGTTTCGTTTATAAACACCCTGCAGAGTGCAGCGGTGAATAAAATGCATTTGCACAAATCGCAAACCAGCCCTGGTTCGCGATTTGCTGTAGTAGGTGCATGAATCGTTGATTTTGCCTTTTGCCTTTTGTCTGTTCTATTAATGAACGTCCTCAAGCCGCCAATGAACAGGCTCTCGAGCGTTACGTGCAGTTTGTTATTATTCGCGCTCGCGACTACATCACGCAGATTCCTCGAGTGCAGGGGACGTAACAATGCGGCCCGCCAATTGCTCTTAATTATTAATAATAATTTCATATATCGTAAAATAAAAGGTCAGTTTTTTAAAAGCATGCACATGCTTTAGTCGACGTAGGCAAAAAGCGCGGATTTACATACGTCGACTTGAGCCGAATCCTACTGCACTCGTAATTCTTATAAGAAGCGACCGCGCACGGGACGTACCCCAGAAACGGCGTGCGAGCTCGATAATGCGTTATCTAATCGCGCTTTGGACTTTGTCTGGAAGCAAAAAATCCGTTTAAAAGAATAATGTCGACTCTTTTTTTTCCTAGGATATTACAACATTTTTCTGATGTCAGGCTTACATGAATTATTATTATTATAGTTTGGTCATTATACTTATACGGTAAAGATAAAATGTGGAAACCATTCAAGAATACGCTTTCCGAATTTCTAAAATCAATATGTATTATGTAGTATCATTTTTCGTGATAAGCCCTAGTTCCGATCAGTTCAAGACAGAAATAAAATAAAAGAGCTCCGGTGAAGGCCGAGAACGTTCGATCGCGTGCAATTACGTCTTGATTAATATCGCAGACGCGATCATACAGCGCTGTTGCTGCTGCTGCTGCTGCTGCTGCTGCTGCTGCTGCTGCTGCTGCATCATCATCATCGTCATTGTCATCATTATTCGACGAATTTTTCCGCTCCCGCTTTTTGTTACGCTCACGTGACTCGCGCCTTCAGTAAGGCGCTCTCCAATGCTAATTATTTTACTCGGATTTTTATCTTTGCAACTCCGATGTAATAATGTAGCTAAAAAACGACTCTCCGGAAACGTTTTATTGAGAGAGAGAACGAATGACCTTATTGAATCGATCGTTTTTTGTATATTGCAAAAACCTTCCTACTACCTAGCAACATTTGCTTAAATAACTACAAAAAAGCACTGCATAATGGATCAAGTTAATAATTCAAAGTATTCGTTATATATTATATCAATTGTCAAAATATGGGCTGAAAACTTGATAAGGTTGAAAGCTTGATAACTTTTTGCCGTGAAAAAATTACGCAAGACGTTTTATGTACATTTTTGACCTCTTATCCTGAAAGAAAAATCGAAAAATCGTTAACGATACGTGGAAACACAATTTTTTTACAACAAAGGATGGCGAAATTTCGAGAAATTCTTCAGAATCATACATTTCGCGAACAAGTTTGAAACTATTGCAAAATTATGGAAAACGTCTTGATATTACAATATTTAAAACTATCGATTACTTCTGGAAACACCGCAAATTCCTACAGCAAATTCAGAGCTATTCGAAATTCTGACTAATTTCCAAAATATTCTGAGAAAAAGTCAAAATTTTCAATAATTCACAAAAATGCTTGTAAAAATAATCATAAATCGCCCATAATTGCTGATAACTCTTGAAATTTTTTGACCTATTTTCTGATCCAACATTTGCAATGATCCCTCACCACCACCACCACCACCACTACCACCACCACCACCACCACCACCAAAAAAACGCCTTACGTAATTTCTTCACGACCCCTGATAAAAAAACATCGAGTCTGACTACTTAATTTACGAAATGATTATAATGTAATGAATTGAATAGATTATAATATTTCAAACGAGCTGTTGAATCGTAACTTGAAATGAGTTGGAATATGCAAATAGTAAAAAAAAAGCAATTTGCACGCTCGTAAAAATTTGACCTTATAATTGACAAGTTTGCCATTGGTTAATATTGGGATTTCTTGCATGACGACTAACCAAATACTTGACATATTTTCTGCGATATATCTCTTATTATGCCGAGAAAAATGTGTGTGTAGATTGACTTGGCTTCTTTTCGAAATTTTGGAAAATCGAGTAATTATACATGTGTATAATAATCTCGGATTGTAAATTTGGCCTCGGGGACTCGCTATGAAGCGCTTTTTCGGCAGAATGAGCATAATTTATGCCGGCGTGAACTGGTATTAACGGCTTATATTGTTTGCAGATGCATGGTTTAATCCCGAAAGACTGAATCCAAAAGGTAAGACTTTGACGTGTACATACATAATGGGTGGTTCTAGTAGTAGCACTTGTAGTTTCGATTGAATTTAAGTATTTTTCCTTGGTTGAGATGAAGCGTTTGATTCAACTTGACGTGAGAACTTGCAGTTCTCGCGTTGCATTCATCAACATCTTCTTGCTCCTTTCTCATTTCTATATTTTTTGCGGAAAATCCAAGTTACGAGCACGTTTTTTTTCACATTCTCTTTTACAAGTCAAGTTTCGTAAAAGTCTTTCGTACAGCACTCGAATAATTACATTTCAGTTATTGGATTTCCTTATTAAATTTCAAATTTCAACTTCCTCCCAAGTTCAATACAATCTGTTCTATCTAAAAGGTCGTCCCTACATAGTAGTATACATATTTCGTATCAAGGGGTACAAACGAACGTTTTCACGAGTGCGAATTTTGCTCACAAGCTAAGCGAGGAAGCAATAATTGTAGTTAATCGCACGAGTAAAAACGTGAGTCTGTGCCTTGACACGAATTGTATTTTTTTATCCAACACATTAAACGAGCGTTTTTGTTGTCTTCCTCCCGTTTCTTTCAATATGCTGTACTCCTTTTCGAATCGATGCGCTACAGTCCGCCATCAAGCTGCAATATAATATTATAATGTTTGGGGCTGAACACTGCATGTAAACAGGTGTGTTTAGTCCCTATACCAAATACCCTAAATAGCAATAATAATAAGAGCACATGCGCAGTACACCTATATCTACCACTCGATTTTTTTCCTCGCTGATACATCTTTCGAAAAGGAGTAAGTACATATTTATTGTTATTTAGTGTAACGGGATGTAAACAACCAAAACGCGAGTTGTAATATGTGAGATATGAAAAAATTAAAGTTTCCTCCTTTCGATTGATTGCGAGTCTTGAATAAAACGATTTTCAACCATTTTACAGACAGAATTTCAGGGTAGAGGGTTGAATAGAATGCATGAATTTTATACGTAGTTTCAACGGAGGGGGGCGTGGAGGGAGGGCTAAAAAATTGTCATAATTTATTACATCAAAAAGCGCGGAGCGTCGATACGGGGGGTGGTCAGTTTTGCAAGAAATTGACTATTACAGAATTCGTAAACTAAGTATTATTACCACAATAACTATTTTCATTTTTTTTTTTTTTTTTTTTTTTATGAACAAGATGATTTTTCATAGATACATGGAAATATCAACACCATATCCTTTGAATGAACGAAAAACAGTATTAATCTAAGAGAAACAGCATTAATTAATTGATGTAGAGTCCTCAAGTTGTGCTGACGGACCTTTTTAACAAATTTAATGTAATGTGATCGCCGCAAAACTCGCTTTCGGCTGGTCTTGCAAATTTCACATTCGTCAAAAAAAGCTCCCTCTGCACTCATTTTGTCAAGTGAAAAAACTGATATAATATGTTTGAATTCGAGGATTCCAACTGTTGAACCAAAAAGCAGCACTCAAAATGAGAGTTTAGTGAGATTCGAAATGTGGTAGTGGTCTGCAGCATCGCAAATCTTTGAAGAAACGAAAATGTGGTGGTCTGTCATCCAATAATTTTAAGTGGAGTGGAGTGTCAGTGATATTCTGAATTTTTGTAATTACTTATTCGTAAGCTGTAGGACTTGTGAATTGACTTGAATGTTGTTTTGGCTGTGCACTCGAATGCCTGGCCGATCGGACAGGACTATCCGCGCAATTTTCGTCTTTAAAAAAACGCACGCATTATTCGCGCGCACAATGCATGGTCCGTAGGAAGCGAGAAATACACAATTTCTTTCGCATGAGAGGAAAAAAAACTTGAACCTGTTGCCGTGATTTCGCGCATGCGAGTGATGCGCGAAAGCGAAAGAGTAACGTCCGTCGAAACCGCTCGGACCACTAAATATAACCGAATATAATAGTATACATATATATACGTATGTATATATGTGTATAAGGTCCAGCAGCAGCCAGGTCCGTTGGTCGGGTGCCAGTGCTCGCAGGCAGGGAGTTGCAGGGAGTGCTGTGTACTGCAGCAGCACACAGCAGTCTGAGCAGTCGGGGCACAGCTATAGTGAACACTAGTGAACCTTTTGCTCTCGAAAGCCACAGGCATCCCGAGACCTTCACTGAGTCTTTTCACTGCATTTTCCCCTTTATTATTATACTTGTTTATTTCTCATCTCCGTCGCCGTCTGCAAAACTTGACCCGGCGTTTTTTTGCATTCTCCGCAAATTCGCCCGTTTTTGTGACTCACGACTCATCCGGGTCTTTGCATGAGCGGATTTTAAGTGGCCACTTTTTCGCCGCTGCCCAGAATCTTCCGGATTTCTCGATGACGCCTTTTTCCGTTTGAACTTGCGAGTCGATTGATTCTATTACGACATGTCGGTGTCCAAGAAAGAATGTGAGTCCATGATTTTTGTTGATGTAACGCGGTGTTTTCAATAGTTGCAAACATTTTTTTCTCCAATTCCAGTCAGGAATGACATTGCTTCGGGTATTTTCGCTTCCCCGCGATTTATTTACCATTTATTTTATTCACAAACCGATACTTTGGTCAATATTTGCCGTACGGAAAATGCTGGTATAAATAGACGTTCTACTTCCGAACGTTTGGAGTTAGCTCCACCGAAAATCCCCATTTCCGCGGATTTATATTGTTTTTATTATTTGTATTATTATTACTATTATTATTACTCGAATGCGCCATGTTGAATGCTGCACGTGCGGTTACGTAATTTCGCGGTGTATTCGTGTCGTACAGATTATTATAACTCAGTTTCCCAAGCTCTTTTATTCGAATCAACATTCTGCAGGATACGAATCAAGCGAGAAAACATTTCGCCAATTAATAGTCGCGATACATTAACCTCGGGGTATGAGCAATCAATACAAAATAGGGCTAATGTTAAACTGTACTGCAAAAATGCGCAACTTGTTGTGTACTTTTTAAGCACACGAATTTATACAACATAATATCTAGGTCTATATGATGAACGGAAAGTTGATCCCTGAATAGCGACGAATTTTGCTACACCTGCACTTTAGCCCGCGGATATAGCCTTACGTCACGCGTTCATTGTGAGAATAACGCGGAGCAGCTGACATTTAATTTATCATTAAATGAAATTGATTGGGACTCTTTGGAAAAGTTTGCGAGTGTGCAGGTAAAAGAAAATTAATATGATATTATGATGTTGAGGAGCGATAAGGTCTGTGCATGATGGGCGCAGTCGGTGCGCTTCATTACACAGATACGTAATGCGATTATTCCATATATGTAATCCGAAATCAAGAGAGTCTCTTGATTTCGGCTTGATGACGATAGCGCGAATCGCGGTACTCGCTCGCTCGCGGTAGACGTGGAGCCAGCAGCAGCACACGTGACGCACGTCGTGTTGGCACACGTTGCCGCATGTCGCGACTCTTGAAACTTCTTGGAACGAGACAGTTGACGCAGTTGATTATTATTATTTCATTCGTCGTGCATTAACCTCTTGATCTTCATAATAATGTTATGTAATATTATTATAATTCCGACAAATTACATTATTATTTTTCGTTTCAGTACCGAAGGGAAAACTCATAATTGTGACAAAGAAAAATCGTTACCCTATCGTCCGGGAAACCGCTCTGGTTTTAAAAACCAGAGCGGTTTCAACCTTATTACCATAGCCCAGTATATCTATATATGACTGTTCAATGTATATATATATACTAGGCTACGGTGAAAAGCGCTCTGGTTTGAGAACCAGAGCGGTTTCCCGGACTGTCCCGGACCCTAGGGTATTTAATACATTTTGCCATGTCATTTTCTGAGACAGTATTTAACCGGAATTGTTAGATACATGGAAAAATAGTTTTCCCGACTTCTTAGAAGTATGCTTATACCGGCCAAAAAACTTGTTTGAATAAGCTTAGAAATTGTGAAATGACAGAAAACGATAATTATTATTATCGAAACTTGAAGCTTTCGTCGGCACCAAGTGCTCATCGTGAGCAGCAACGTTCTTGAAACTGTACATGCATATGAAGTTGGAATTCAAGCCTTTCGAACTCGACAACGGAAATAAGAACGAACGACTCTCGGAGGAAACGATATTTTTTTCTTCATTTTATTGTGGGTCTCGTTTTCTTGCCATTCCGTTTCTCTTGTTCCCTTTGCGAGTACCACGCAGTTACGTGCAGTTACGTGCAGTTAGGTGCGTAAGACGTGCGTAAGGGGTGCACCGACTCGCATCGCAGCTGAGTAGTACTCGACATTGCTCGAGATCCGGCCGAGTTTCGGAATCGTTGTTTGCCTGTACGCGAAGGCCACGTCGATCGTCAGGTTCAGCCTGCGGGTTAGTCTGGGTTAGTCTGCTGAGTTAGTCGCGTGTCCGTCTGTCGCGCCTTGAACAGCCTCGATCGCTGTATTGCACTTGAGTTACTACACTACTGTACACTACGTTTGCCAAGCGTACATTGAGGTGCCGGTTATTTCGTCTTACTATTTATTGATCCCCAAAAAATTTGGGGGAAAAGACAGACAATATGGTGCGCAGAACACCTAACACAAGGCAATTCGTCGAGGAACTCCCGGAACTCGGCCCTGGTAAAAAACGCCTCATTTTTATCTTTTATTTTTACCGCTTTTTCGAATTTAACGCTTTCGGGGATCGAAACATATGGACCATTCGAGCGAACACGTTGTCGAAATCCGTACGATATATATTACACGATTTTACTCCCAGTCACTTCCAGTCGTCATTGTGCGTCATTGGAAGCAAGAGACTTTAATTCATTGCACGACACAAAACATCATCATTTATAATAATTTCATCAATTGTCAATTATTTAAAATAATAATGTTGACATTAAGAGTTGACAAATTAAATATCATGCTTTTTCGATATTGTTTTTCGAGTACATATACTATTGTGTAGTCGAAAAAAATGTGTGAACCCGAGTCTCCCTTGAATTTTCACTTCATTTTCCATTTCTGTCGTTAAAAGCTCAATTTTCATAGCCTATCATTTCTCGATATTATTCAACTGCAGGATAAAATGAATATGAAAGAGCAGAATATGAATGAATGATGAGCATCAGTTGTATTAATCATCAAGTGCTTAATGCACGAGTTGCAAGTTTTTACTCCAGCCATTATTATTATTATTATTGTTATTGTTATTGTTATTGTTATTGTTGTTATTAAGGTAATGAAGCGTGAGAAAAAACTTTCAATGTCTCGGTCTTGTTGCTGTTGGTTCCGTTTTGGAGCGTTAGAAAGTTGATACAAGTGTCGCGTATGGAAACGCAGTCAAGTACTTGGGGACAGTTGAATATAGGTATACATATAATTATGTTATTCATGGCATTTCATGGTTTCTCTCGCTGCTCGCAATCACTCGCAGGGCACACCACTGACTCAACTGACAGCTGTGTTGCTGCTGCTGTTGTTGTTGCACTTACTCAGTTACAGTCATGCAGTCACGATTACACACCTGATGCTAATTATTTCGTTTTTGCTTTCCGCGAAGCTCAATGGTATCTGCAGTAGGGTACGATAACGCTCGGATCAACACGAAATATATGTATACCATATTTGCCTTTGCACTTTATTCGCAAAACTTTCGGCACTTTATTTCGAAACATTGTCATTTTTGTTCTGCGCTGATTTTTGGACTGGTACATCATCGGCTTTTCCTCCTTATAACCTCACTGTCAAGGCTTTTTTCGACTTCATTAACACGTTCTTTTTTTCCTCGATGTTATCCTACATGTTTAGGAATTGAAGAAAACATACATATTCAAAGTATATAGATTGTTGAACCTGGGAAACGATTTTTCATTGAAAAAATGATCGATACATGTAGAATAAAAATTGCGCTGCAGTCAAGTCAAAATGTCCAGCTCAACTTGTCCAGATTGAAAAATCAACAATTTCTCCATATCGTTGGCACATTTTGCGAGCCCAATCATTTGTCGTAAGGGATCGTTGGTTCAACCAAGAAAAACAAGTTAGAATAATTGATGTGATGAATATGCAAAACTGACCTATTCACGAGGGATTAAAAAAAAAAATCGGATTTACGTCGATTCCAAGTTTTTAAACGATGTAGAGTATGTATATTGTAATGTAATTCTGATGAACGTGACGATCGTCGGATGGAAATGTGCGAAAAGAGTTGGAGCCCTTTTAAATGTTGCGTCGGAATGATAATTTTTCTCTATTTCAGTGGCTGCTCTAATATACTGGCGCGAGCCCAAAAAGTCGGGCATCGTCTTTGGTGCAATCCTCGGCGTACTTTTGTCGTTGGCCTACTTTAGCCTGATCAGCGTGCTCGCGTACACGTCGCTCCTCGCACTCATCGGCACCGTCGCCTTCCGCATCTACAAAACCGTCCTTCAGGCTATACAGAAAACTTCGGATGGCCACCCCTTCAAGTGAGCTCACGATTTTCATCAATCATTTCCCGCATTTTCCTTGATTACCAAAAAGATGATTGCGATCATCATCTATTTTTTTACATCATGTATCAGCAAGCATTTTTTGCAAAGTTAGAGCTGACAGAATCTCAAGTTCCTGTGATCGCGAAAAATACGAACGATTCTACGTAATGCAAGATGCCAATGATATTATACGTATTATTGCAGTACAGTCATAATATAGTTGACACGGCTATAGTTGAACCTGCTTCAGGGCATTGGTTATTATTATTATTATTATTATTATTATTATTATTATTATTATTATTATTATTATTATTATTATTATTATTATTATTATTATTATGTATTGCAGATTGTCATTTTGTTGTGTATTGGATATGAGTACATAGTGGCATTTTATTGGTAATTTGTATTTAACAAAGCGCACTTTGCAAATTGTAGGGAAATCCTCGAACTGGACCTCACCTTGCCCGCGGAGAAAGTGCACGAGATGGCTGATGTTGCCGTCGCAAACGTGAACGCGGCCGTTCGTGAATTGCGCAGACTTTTCCTCGTCGAAGATATTGTCGACTCGATCAAATTTGGAGGCATGCTATGGTGCCTGACTTACCTCGGTGCCTGGTTCAATGGAATGACCCTCATCATCATCGGTAATTCTTCCCTATTCTACTTCATTAATTATCATCATGCTTAATAATGACATCTTTATCACTTGCTTATTTTGCGTATACACAATGACGAAGGTAAATAATGAAGAATGACCAATTTTTCAGAACATGTCCAATTTCCATCGAGTCAGTCTTGATAGAAAATTTACAACATTTCCAATTTTTTATAAAATAATCATGTTGATTTGATAAAAATGCTATCATTAACCATTCATCACAAATATGCTATAGGCCGAAATGAGGACTTGTTCTACCGTATACAGTTATTTGAAGAAAAAAGAAAAAAAATAATAATTCCCCCAAATGTCGTTAAAAAGTTGATCATCGTGGCCTGCAGACCACTGTAACATTTTGTCTTATGTATGGTGACGTGTGTGCCGTTATTTCTTCATTCCTTACATTTTTACAGTAAGAATTGATTCAGAATGATGTTGCGTCATCAATTGCTGAATAAATACTTTTCTAAAATACTCGTCCAGTACTTTCTAATTCGTGACGCTTGTACACATTTTGAGCTTTCTAGTGGATTCCGAGAATTTCACTTTTAAAATTCGCGCTGTTGGTTTGTGTATGTATATTTTTTTCAACTCACAGTCAGAGATTTGGGTTTGACGTGAAGTGAGTTGTTGTGATTGTTGATAAAAAAATTAATTGCCTAATGCTAAAAACGTTTTTTTTTCTTCCAGGCGTAGTCGCACTTTTCACGCTCCCGAAAGTGTACGAGACGAACAAAACGCAAATTGACCAGAATTTGGCTTTGGTGCAAGGAAAAATCAACGAGATTACCGCAAGGTGAGTTCAAACTCGGGAAACTGAGGAAACAATTGAGAATTTACCTCTTCCCCAAGACTCTTTACAGATATATTCAACATTATTACTGGATCTGAATGTTATTATTCTTGAAATATCTTAGAAGCGAATTCGATAATAATAATAAGGATAATAAAATTAACTTATTATTTTTTTTTACTTGGAAATTTTTACATTATTCATACGTTACGAATTTTTCAATCTCAATTCGTATCTGTTTTAAGTATGAATTTGCAAATTTCCGAATGTACGTTTGGATTCCGAATTTCGGTTTTCGAGTACCGCAAAATTGCAAAATAATGATAATTGTTAATTATTCCAACTCTCGAACTTGCGTATTCCTAATTATAGCTAGAGTTGTAAAATTCGAAAGTTTCCAAGTTTGACCATATTTTTTGAACGTTTCCGAAATAAATAAAGGGCAAGTTTGAAATAAGGATAATTGTTGCAGAGTAAAAGCAGCTATCCCCCTGGGTAAAAAAGAGGCTGCGAAGGAAGAGTAAACAATATTATAGAAAGAAAATGGCGCAATCACAGAAAGACAGCCAATGGCCAATAAAGAGCTGCTGCACAAGACGGTTATCCGAATCGCCGAAGGCGCTTAAAGAACAAGAAAATGTAATCGCAAGAATTTAATAACAAGTTGGTCAAGCAAAAAAGGTTGAAAAAATAGAGTTTTTTTGGTAGGGTCCTGTTTTCGCGAGTGGGCCTGGGGGCGCATTTCGTCAGTTTGTTATGAAAAAAGTCGTTGTCGACGGAATTGGCTGGGTGGCCCGACGCGAAAAAAAATCCCATCACGAAAGAATGTATAATTAGCAAACTCCGCAGCGTGAGCAAATCTTAATCATTGTTACGTACAATACCATCATTTAAAATCGTATAACTATGCACTAAAGCAAACCTTTACGAAGGTAATAAAATGAGTAATATAAAAATACAGAACTGAAAATTTTACTACGCGAAATTCAAGTTAAGGTTAACTTAAAAATTATCTTCTCTAATTAATGCGCGCTTTGTAATACACACACGTACTCACACAAACACACATACAACTTTCATATTGTAAAGTTCAGTGGAGAACCAACTTTTCGATATCGTAGAAAGAGCTTTATTCTGTTTTTTTTTTCTTCTTTTTTTGTATTGTTAAGTCTTCAAGATAATGTCTGATGTTGGCAGTAACTGGTATTTCATATAGATTGTTGCGATGATATATTTAAAAATAAATTGTGAAGATGATATAGTGATAGCAATTTATGATCAAATACACGACACGAGTAACGACTCTTTCTGATGTTGAGGATTTATGAAATATTATATAATTATATTGAAGTGTAGACCCTTGTATGTAATATTATTATAATATTATATGATTTATAATTGTGATCATTGCGACGTAATTTATAAATATATATATATATATATATATATATCATCACGTATGAGAAAAGGTATCGAAATTGTGTAGGAACGTGTTATCGAAAGTGCGTGTTGATACTGTTGATAGCTGCATTCGTTTCTATAATATCATAGGGGAACAAGTGACATCGGGGACGAGTGTTGAAAATGTCAGCTATTATATGCGTACAGCTTCTTGATGTTTTCATTATTTCATCTGCATCGCACGATTTATTTATAAATAAACAATATTGTGTAATGAAACACGTCTAAAATACAAGTCTTGTTGTTTTCGAAACATTCTTTTCATATTTTGATCGTCTCGCTCTACAGTTGTTCCCAAAAGGTTTCTGAAATAAAGGAATATTTGTCCCTTCAGGTTCCTAAAGCAAAACACGAGTATTATGTTAACTGCAACTTTAAGATATGCTTTTTTCCTTTCTCTTCTATAACACTTATTTTTTCTGCTTTTGCTTATTTTTTTTATATTAATCATTCAATTAATTGCATAATGAATTAATTTAAATAGGTAGTTAACTTGTACATTCAAAAGTCAGTATATAATCTGGTATATTCCAACACCTTCGACGATTACCACATATAATGAATATTATATTTGAAAACAAATTTAAATTAAATGTGGTACCCGCTATTTTTTTGTATCTCACACAGTTGTGTAATTCCAAGATGGCGTTTCATATATAGGTACTGTACACTGATCTGTATAATACACTGGACAGCTGATCCTATTCCCCCACCACTAGTTCTCTGACCCCAATTGAACCGCGCCATTTGTAGGTATTGGGACAGGACATGCGTGCTAAAGCACGCGGTAAATGGCTGATTTTGAATTTCGCGCTGCTCTATCGCACATGTCCTGTCCGAATACCTACAAATGGCCGACCAAGAACATTGTATCATATATCAATACATATATTTAATGGCGACGTTCAATTGGGGTCATCCCCACCTATCCCATCAGCTATCCAGTGTATATTGCAGATCAGTGGTACTGTATATATATATGCAAATATCTGCTTTTTTTCCCGGTGTATTCGGTCATGTGGGAACACTGATCGGCCTGATCGGTGTGCTTTTGTTTTCTTTTGCAACTCCAAAAAAATTTTTACAACAAATAGATGTCTTTATGAAAACTAGTTGGATGTTATAAAATGGCAAGTGTTACCGAGAATGGCCTGAAAGAATCGTGAGTAGACAATTTCTACTTATATCGTGTCGTGTGACATTCATTTTCCGTACATTCACCAGTCAAGTATAAAAGTGAGGTTATCTTCATATCAACTTGTATCAACTGTTAATATTCTGCAGATTCGAAGCTGAATGTAAACACGGGGCATTTTATAAAGGAGGAACAATTGTTGTAAGTATTTTCAATTATTGAACGGTTAATTCATCTCTTACGAAATGTGTCAAATTTTTGTGTTATTGTTTTATTTAGTGGAGTGAGGATGGTGAAGATATTTTTTGCCAAAACGAAGGCTCAATTTCCGTGTTGAGCGTGGAGAAAGGAATAATAAAACAGCACCTGGGACAATCAGAGTCGAAAGATGAAGCGGAAGATTTAATAAATACTTTTGCAGTCAATGCAGATATCATTGTCACTCACCACAAAAGCAGTTTGTTCAAATTATGGCGCTGGCGAGGTATGCAAAATATTACTCCCACGGCGATAGCTGACATATATTATTCAAAAAGTATTGTTTTACATGCAGTTTTTCATTCTACTTTGCAACATTCAAAAATTAATATTACAGAAAATGTCAATTGTGACATCTATTGCTGATTCATTAAACGAGAATGGGCAATGTATTCATAATAAAATCATATTTCAGTATTTGATTATTTTTAAAAGGAGAAGCATTTATCTTTTTTATTTTATTATAACCAGAATGGATCAAGCGTTATGATGTATTATTTTGGTTTTTATGTCTGGAATATACAACATACATTATTTGTTGGTAAAAATGTTGCACTTGATATTTTGAAGCAAAATTTATGTTAATCAACAGAGGGAAAAATAGAAAAGCAATGGAAATCTATACACAATGGTCCGGTGGCATGTATGGCTATGCAAGGAGACGGTTGCATGGCATCTGGCGGTAGCGATGGCAGCGTCAGATTATGGGACATTGAGCATAATGCATGTACCACCAAAATGACGGGAGCTCGAGGTGTCATTAGGTACATACTTTTGCTATTCCATTCATTCTGTTCAGAAAAACAGCTTCATTTGTCGAAAATTTAAAAATGGCAATACCAGCCTAATCAGAAGCAAGCACCAAATGTGAGCCACAAAGTGCAGTGATAGTTTTTCGACTCGTTTTTCAATTCTGCCAAAATCATACATTTTGATCGGTTTGATTCACCCCTGAAGTTGGAAAGATATTTATTCACATTTTGAATTTAATTTTTACCTAAGTTTGTTAAAAATCCAGTAATTGGAACTATGTATGAACATTTCAAATTAATCGAAGAAAATATATGTACTCGGATTTTATTTAGCACACAAAACATTTGCACTTGACACATAAAAAAAATCCTCGCTATATAAAAAATGCGTGTTATTTAGATAAATGCTGTAAATTTCAAATACACCAATTTTTAGTAATCAACAGTTTTTTTCAGGTGTAACAGTGGTTTAATGTTATTGAATTTTAAAACTTATCAAGTATAAAATCACCAAAAAACTTGTTTATTCAGTGTTTTAGCATTTCACCCGGACCCTGAGAAAAAACTCCTTTTCGGTGCTGGAGATAATTTTGTGATCCATGGCTGGAGCACAATCAGTGGGACAAATCGAGTGAAACTCGAAGGACACTTCAACAAAGTCACTGCACTGTCTTTTCATAAAGATGGAACTCATCTAGTCAGGTAACTTTCTATTCGTATAAGAAAATGTCAATTGATGAGTTACATAATTTTCAATGTCGAACTGTTTCGTTCACAGTTCAGGACGCGACAACGTTCTGATTTTATGGGACATAGCGCAAGGAATTTCAGTTCGAACCGTGGCAATTTTCGAAAACGTCGAAGGAGTTTTTATTATTCCCAAACTTGCATCACTCCCCGAACCTGTAGAGAGAAGCAACAGCCAAATATTGGCTGCTTTTGCGGGCGAAAAAGGTTTAGTTTTTTCTCAGATTTCAACACTATTTTGTGTATTAACCATTGAATTTGTTATTTTCAAACCCCACAATTTTACAAATTTAACACTGTTCAATTTTGCAATCTGAATTAGTTTATTTTTCAATAAAAATGCTGAAAAAACTAAATTCTCATGTCTTTAAATTCCATCTTTAGGATTTTTGAGTTTATAATATGTGCATAATGCAACTCTTTGAAAAGTTGTGTGAAATAATTCAATTTTAAAACATTTTAGGTAGATTGGGTATTCGGGAAATGAAATCGGGAAAGAGCGTTTACCAGCAAACAAATTCCCTCGTGAAACCTGCACAAGAAGAAGGTGGTTTGTCCGTCACCCATTTGCTGTACAATAAAACCACCAACAGCTTTGCAATGATTACTACGGATCACAATATCATCACTTACTCGCTTGAAACTTTTGCTTGTAAAAAACAGGTTCAATATATGTATATATATATTTTTATAATTATGGATAAAATTGTATTTGTGAAGATTTTGGTTTCCAAATCGGACAACTAAAATGGCCAAGATTATAATTAGATACATGAAAGTTTTTCGAGTTGCTTGGCATGGTAATAAGCTGTCATGAAAATTCAATGATAGAAAAAAAGTAACATTTTTCATCAATGTAATTGTGCAATTTCGAAACTCATCGTCAATCATGATGATGGCCCATGTGAATGAAGGTGTTTGAAAACCTCACTTTGTCCCAATTTATATTAGCATTGATCGACTTAAACATGATTTATTTGAATAATAATTCAGTACAGACGAAAAAAAAAAATTATAATAATACCAAAGATAATGAGATCCAAAGATTTGCATAGAAGAATTTTTGGACCAATATTTCTCGCATTTTTTGAAAAATCGATCAACTCTGCCAACAGTTAGTAGGTTACAGTCACGAAATTCTGGACATCGTCTATGTGGGAAGCAAGGATTCTCATGTAGCGGTCGCAACAAACAGCGTGGACATAAAATTGTACGAATTGGATACAATGAATTGCCAACTATTGTGCGGGCATACAAATTTTGTTCTCGCGTTGGCTACAACTCGAGCTGATAAACATTTGCTTCTATCGTCTGATAAGGTTTTTTTCATAAATTCTTTATCCTTTTGATTAATGTAACACACCATGCGAATTTATTAGTTCCGAGTTTTTGTGACGCATGTGTATTTAATAACATCATGTTTCATTTTGATTCAAGGACAATTGCGTTCGAGTTTGGTACATGGACAAGAACACGATGATAATGAATTGCATTGCTTATGCGGAACGGCACACAGCTGCTGTTGGTTCCGTTGCTTTCTCTTTAATGACTCCGAAATTTTTCGTTTCTGCAAGTCAGGATTTGTGCATCAAATTGTGGCAGTTACCAGAGAATTATAAGAAAGTTGGTGAGTTGAAGAAAAAGAATTTCCTTGAGTAATTCCAAGTCCTTTTTTCTCCATTTAATTTTAATTGAGGAAGTTTATAAATCATGAAACTGAAGATTTCGAAATAAATACGAATCCGTGACGCATTTTCCAGAAAAAATAACGCTCCATGTCGCCCACACAGCTGTGGCACATCAAAAAGACATAAACAGTGTAGCGGTTTCACCAAATGACAAACTCATTGCCACTGGGTCTCAAGATAAAACGGCAAAGGTAAAAATTAACACATTTAGTTGATTTTTATTCGACATTAATTGTTATGCACCTGTTCCACTTGCTTTACTACTAATTATTTAAAAGAATAAATTATCCTTCGACAATCGACTCTTTCACGCTAATTTCGTCCTCTTGGACATACTTTTTCTGTTATAATAGTTATGGTCAGCCAACGACCTTCAGTTACTTGGCGTTTTTCGTGGTCACAGAAGAGGTATTTGGTGTGTCAGATTTTCGCCAGTCGATCAAGTTTTGGCCACAACTTCAGCGGATTGCACCGTCAAACTGTGGTCCTTGAGTGATCTCAGCTGTCTTAAGGTATTATGATATTCGTTTTCTAATTGATAAATATAAATATATTTATTTTTCTACTTGATACTTGTATGTTGTGCTTTAGACACTCGTTTGGTTTTTTATTGTATATTTTGAATTTTTGATGCTGAATTACTTTTTCAAAAATAATTTCCTCCCTCAATTGGAAAATTAAATTGACCAATTTGCGAGTATAAAAAAATTAAATTTTTTCCACCTAATCATCTCCAGACCATGGAAGGGCACGAATCATCCGTCATGAGAGCAGAATTTGTGTCTCGAGGAATGCAAATAATAACGACAGGAGGCGATGGACTTTTGAAATTGTGGAATGTGAAAAATTCCGAGTGCGTGACAACCCTCGATGAGCACGATTCCCGAGTTTACGCTCTTGCAGGTAAACTTGGAAAACATGTGATTCATCGAATTTAACAAAATAGATGAATTCGGAATTGATAAATCGCAAGTTTTGTTGACGATTCGTTGATAATTGTAACTGACTTCGAACAGCTAACGGCGAATTTATTAAGTTATATATTTGCAGTTAACAAAAAGGAATCGCATATTGTCAGTGGTGGGTGTGACTCGTTGTGGATCGTGTGGCGCGACGTCACTCAAGAGAAGAGAGAGAACGTCATTCGCGAGAACAAACAGTTAGCTTTGGAGGAGCAAAAACTCGCAAATTTGCTGAAAGACGATAAGTTAAGGGCCGCTCTCAATTACGCTCTCAAACTTGAACGTCCGTTCAACGCGTACAAAATTATTGAAAGTAAGCACAGTTTAACATTATTCCCAAGTAGATTTCGAAGCGGACAGAGATTTTTTTGCTCCTTGAGAATGGCTCCCTCATCAATGGAATATCTAACATTTATTGCGGCAACTTGCCTGCCTTGTTATTTCAAATGTTTTGAAATTTTTTACGAAAGTTTTTGATTTTTCAAGTGTAGTTCTTTCTATTACTATAGTGACAATGAGATCCAATATGTATATTACATGTGTATGTATAGTGACTGTAGTCGATGTATGTGTATTATTTTGGAAACGTTTATTTCAGAGATAATAAAGAGAGGCCAAAATGAAATCGTTGATACGATTAAGGAATTAAAACCAGCTCGTCAGGAAACTTTAATCAAATTTATTGAAACGTGGAATACTAACAGTCGATATGCTCAAGTGGCTCAGGTAAAATCTACTGTTATTCAAATTATTGAAACTATTTTTTAAATACTGAATGACTGAATAATTTCATCCGACAACAGTTTTATGAAAAGCCAAAAAATATATTATAATTTGCCATACCAAAATGGAAGGCAATGCATTGATCTCGGGTAACACGGGCGCGAGGTTTTTTGCACTCCTCGAACATTTGCAAACCTTGACCAAGTTCGCAGAGACGAAAAAACCTCGCCCTCAATGCATAATGTTCCATCTTCAGTACAAGAACAATGGCAACTGGTGTTCGAGTCTTCATTTCAGAAATTTATTCATTGAATTACGTTGGTTTTTTCTTTCTTTCCGTATTTAGATATTATGTGTTGTTGATTGGTGTTGTAATCGCAGCTATTTTTTCTCCACAATTCGTTTATAAAAATTGCATTATTATTGGTATTGGTATAATATTCGTAATAATTAAGATTTTTCTGTAGTTAGTATTGAATGCGTTGATGAGGGAAAATGACGTTGATACTTTGAGGGCAATGGGGCTGAAGGGAATGGCTCCTTCCATAGAAGCATACACGGCTCGTCACTTCCAGCGTCTGACGCATTTATTACAAGACTTGCATCTTTTGAACTACACAGTGAACCAGATGAGGCCTCACAGCGTTCCAGTTCCTATGGAAAAAGATTGACACATTATTCCATTAACTCGAGTATTGTACAGGAAAATGAACTTTTTTACTCAGTACATTTTTTAATACATAAAATACTGTGTTTCTCATTCCTGGCATTTTTTATTGCAACAAAAAGTGCGTGGACAATAAAACAAGAGTCCTCTATTATTATAATGTTCCAAATGAACTCAATGTGTTCATTCACATGAATAATATGTTGAGAAAATGAGATATTATTCATGTCATCAGGAAATCGAGAGCATGATTATACAAGATGATTAACATTCTCTAATGGTACGTATGAACAAAGAAAAAATGGTTGACATTGTCAACAATTAATTGCCCGACTATTTTAAGCAAATTTCAAACATGTTGATCTCCAAAAAGTGTAACAAATGCACAATACTAGTATATAATGAGAGTTTGTAGGCTTGACCAAGTATATCTTGGAAAAGTTGTTGAAAAAAGTGAAATTCTGAAAAGTATTGGAAAACTAAATAGACGTGGAAAAATTGCGATATCGCTATTGGAGAGTCTCAAGAAGAACGGCGATCGCTTGAAAAATTGAGCGATGTCAAAGTGTTGGAGGTTCCCGACGATGATTAAGAAGCAAGTCTTTGTTTAGTAGGCATGGTGGCAAATGCACAACTTTTTTTTGTACATTTGGACTACTGTACAAAGGACTATTGTACATCTCCTATTATATATAACGGGAGATGTACAATAGTCCCTTGTACAGTAGTCCACATGTACAAAAAAAAAGTTGTGCATTTGCCACCATGCCGTTTAGTACGGTATTTCCACGTGATGGGAAAAGTAGACGTATACCGCGGTAGCCATGCTGCACCGCGGCACGGATTCAGTAGCGAAGCGCCTTTTTATTGTTTATTGCGGCTTTCGATGAGAGACAGAGAGAGAGAGAGAGAGAGAGAGAGAGAGAGAGACAGAGAGAGCGCCCTGCACACAATAGAGTGATGATGATAATCGAAAGAAGAAAAAAACGGCAGAAAGTGCCCCGCCGCACTATCTTAATTCCAATGCAAATGGAAAATGTGCTGCCTCAACCTGATTCCTCGTGCTTATGTTTAACCAGCGGCAAGTGGGAGCGACATTTGGCGCCTCTTGCACACGGCAATTATTAATCCCAACACCTTTAGGAATCAGTTACACGCGGTTCCCCGATCGGTTCACTGTCAAGGCGAAACATACATACAATAATGACTGCTCGTAACGAAATCATCATTTTTCTAATCGTCCAAATAATCCTCCCCCTCGACGTCTCATACGCCTTAGTCATCTCGTGAGTGCTTTTTTTTCGACGCCGAACACATTTCCCCATCATTTTCCGTGATCGGTTGTCACTGATTATTCCTCAATCTCATTCATCCTTGCCAAAATCAGCTCATTCTATTCGATTCAAAAAAAGACTCGAAAAATCCACATAATTATTTTACGAAAAAACTGCCATTATAACGTTTATTCGCTCGCTTCGTTTACGCGGCCCTGAATTAATACCTATACACGTTGTTTTTTTACTAGATTTCACACAGTTGGTGAAGTCCAATCGTTTTCCTACTATAAACAAAATAATTAATGACCGAGTTTTTCTTCAAAAAAGCCCTTTGACCGAAAAATGTGTCAGAGCTTATTTTTATTTACGCCCATTCACGAAACTGTATTTTATTAGTAATCGCGCGATTGTGTTCTCCATTTGTGCAAACATTACAAGACCGCGGATTGAGAGGCTTCGACTTTCATTATTCAACAACTGTTTCAATAATGCCGAGAATGGGAGAATATGTGATATATTTTGTCTCTCATCTTTTACGAGACCATTGAAATCATATTGCTCATTATTATAATACACGCGGAATATTATGATGATATAAGTACGACTTTTCAAGAAAATACAAGCTTTAATTGCAGATAGCTCATGGAAAGCAAAAGTGGTGCAGTTGTTGAAATTGATGCGGATATGTAACGTGCGTCATTGTTGCTATTCATTTACTGTACAACACATTTTTTTGCTGGCCGCAGGATGGATCGATCGTAAAATAGATCGCGCTTGAATGGTTTACACAAGGCCCTTGAAACAAACTTGAATAAATCGTGCTTCTTTATCTTTCCCGTAAATCCGTGGTGGCGAAAAAAAAAAAAAGAAGAATAATATGTTTTTTGCACCTCTTTTAAACAAGTCCATTTCAATATTTCTTCGCGTCTCGTTTTTCACGAGTTTATAGTTGGTACATAGACGCGACGAGGTTTTCGCAAATTTTCGAAATACACTTGCCATTTTTTCAACGACGATCGAATTACGCAATTTTCACCAATATTTACCCACGTTTTATTATCCCCTTTTTTCATCCAATAAATTATATTATTCGGGCGCTTTTTGTTTGTGCAAGATTTCGCGTGACATTGCGGCGATATCAGCGAATAGGAGAATTTCTCAAATATTTGGCTGCAATTACTAACGCGTTGTTGAATTAGTCAGTTGTTGCGACCGGGTTATTTAACTGCGCTATTTGAGAGGGGGGCCGCCGCGGCCGGGTGCTTTGTTTTAATTTGAATTTGTGGATATTATAATATGTGTTTCAAACTTTTTATTCGATTTTGTGTTTTTCCTATAATAATATTCCACGTTTACACTGTACACAAGTACATTGCAGATGTATTACTACACAGCTCGAATTCGTTGCTTGCAAAAATATCAAATTATATTCTACGATGAATTCTTATTCCTGACGTAGTAAAAATAATAATGTACGTCGATCAATACAAAATTCATGTTGACGTTGCTTTTTCCATGCGCGTGTGTCTAATTTGCTGAATTTGCATAAGATTGGCAACTGGAAGAATTTCCAACACTCCGCGATCATTGTTGCGGCAAGCGAAGGCCGGTAATCGCTAGAACAAAGCATTTTTACGCTTATCAGATATTATTGGCCGCTTCTTTGAGATGACTAAAAATTGCCTTTTAGCTGCGGTAGAAATAATTAACGAAAAATAATATGTATAACCTATACGCATTTTTACCGCGAAAAGATGAAAAGATGGTTGGTGTGTGCAAATGTTCATTTTTCACTGCAGGCAAATGGACATGAGTAATACTTGTCCGGAATTAAAAAACGTTGGTAAAACAATGACACGAATGGAGTTGTTGCAAGAGTTAACGCATGATTGCCGGTACGATAAAATGGCCAGGCCGCCGGGGGAACGCAATGACAGTGAACCGATTAAAATCTGGTCCAGAGCATACATCACTACTATCAAATCTAATATGGTCAAGACTTTAGTAAGTCTTTTTCATTTATAATCATTATGTATACTATACATGATATATTATTATTTAGACGCACATTAATATTACCCGAAGACAATAGTTCGATCGTCAAGAAATTTTTCTCCATCGATCGTCGACACACGTGCTGTTGAAAATGTTAATACATATAGTATTCTATACAATATGCAGCCGATCTTTGTAGCATTAGCTCTCATGAAGAAATAATAATGTGTTAACTAACATCCCTCATAATTCTATTTATATTCTATTTCGGAAAAAATTTCACAACTTTTAGTGTTAAATAAAACAATGTTGTGATATAATTTCTGAAAGTTTAGGAATTGCAATAATATTTGCTAACAATTCCTGATATAATATATTATTTACAAAGTAGAATTCGTCGGTAGTTTCGATTGTCAAAATGTGCAGTGAAAATAAAAAAAGCCAATTACTTGTAGTGCAGATATGAGAAAAGGAATGATATTATTATGGGGGGATAATAAGCTACTCTCTAACAATAATAATAATCATTCTTGTATGTTAATTGATATCTTATAATAATTGCAGTTGTATGTAGCAACTAAAATATAGATATCTCCAGCTACAATAATAGTAGACAACAAATTCATGGAATAATGTTGCAGCAATTCGATGTTCACATGATGCTGCAATTCCGGTACTTGGATAAGCGCTTGAGGTTCGACAATATTGCTCCTAAGCAGAGCCAAATAATTGGTAGTCAATCGGCTTACGACTTGATTTGGGTACCGATGGTTTACATCTCTAACGAGAGAAACGCCGTCGTCAAATCAAGTTCCGTCAAAGATTTGTTGATCTCCATCGACCCATCGGGAATGGTTTTACTCAATACCAGGTTGCGAAGTAATAAGTAAACGTTATATCAATTATCAATTATAATCTATTGTACAACTACTTGCATGATACTTGAAACATGAGGAAAATTCGTAATTTCTACCTGATAAATGTATCATGCTGGTGCGGATTATTTTCGATCGAAATTTCATTATCAATTGGAATCGTTGCAGCGACGGATACATTGAAAAAGGATCTCGACCTACTGCCATTTCCGATATTTATTGCAGTCGATTTGTTGTAGACGTCTTTTTCAATATTCATCCGGAAGCTTATAGACACACGGCAATTTTAACGAATTTTCAAGGCTTTTTCAATAAAAAACTCAGCATTTTCTCATACTTTTTTCACTGCAATTCCAGAGTGGAGGCTGTACTGAATTGTGGTTTACGGCTGCAAAAATTCCCGTTCGATGTTCAAGAATGCCCTCTAATTTTCGAAAGCTGTAAGCTCAAAACTCAACTTGAATTAATAATTTCCGTAGGCCATGATTGAAATGTCTTTAAGAGATTTAAGAAAAAGAGAAAAAAAAAAAGAAATCAAAGCATAAACGTGTCCTTCAAGGGACCTTCAACATAAATGAGATGGAACTAGACTGGGACGAAAATCCAATTGTTCTTGCTGATGAATTGCATTTAACGGAGTACAGATTAGTCGATAAATGGGTAAATAAAACAGCAACGTTGTACACAGCGGCGCAACAACATTATGGTCATTTTGGTAAGCAGGATACATCATTTATACATCTGCACTTTTAACAACTTATTCATCCTCAACCTTCGATTTTGCTCCGAAAATAACTTGACTGCTTCGCTAAAGAGATTCAACTTGCGAGTGCAGACTTACTGTGATCAAATTATTGTTACACATATACTTGAATTGATTTAGCGAGGTTTCGAAAGACATTTTAATTCCGCGGAAATGAAAAAATCAACTCTTGGAAAATCAATATACGACAATAAGCAATATTGTTGAATGCAAACTTTAATTTCTTATGGACGGGAGTGATGAAAAAAACAAAAAAAAATTGTATCAGTGCTTTGTAATTCCAGCCGGCAATTACAGCTCGATAAGGATTACATTCAAATTGGCGCGAGAAATGGGATTCTTCATGATGGATTATTACATCCCATCTATTTTGATCGTAGTCATATCGTGGGTTTCTTTTTGGTTGCACATGGATGCGTTTACATAATTAATATTATTATTCGCCTGTTCTTTTTTTGTCGGGCTTTTTTACTAGTTTGTTCCCCCCCCCCCCCCCCCGCGCCTCTGCTAATTCATGGTTAATTGTCCATAATTATTATTGTCCTCTTTTCACAAGGTACAAACACGATACTCGCGTTCATGACCCTCGCGTCGAAAGTGGAAAATTCCCTGCCAAAAGTGTCGTACATTAAGGCCAGCGAAATTTGGTTTTTGGGGTGCACGGTGTTTTTGTTCGCTGCGATGGTCGAGTTCGCCTTCGTCAACACGATTTACCGTCGAAAGTGAGAGCTCATTTATTCCGCAATTTCATGCGTATACGCGTATACGCGTATACGTGCAGTTGTATTATAGAATCTCTCGGATCAGGTTCGCCGTTCAATGCACCGAAATAGCACGTTCAATCGAACGTGCTATTTCGTCTTTTTTCTTACATATTGAACAAGTTTGCTTGGCGTGACTGGTAATCGACTATTGGAATCGATTACCTGTCGCCATGCATTTTTTAAGGACCAACAATTGCACGGGCGTTTACTGCGAAAATCGGAGTACGAAAATAGCTATAAAATGCTTGCAATTTCGTACATTGTTGAGCGAACAGCTATTGATTGTCGTATACGCATATATGCATGATTGAGTAGTGTTAAATTATAACCGCATAATGTACATATATGTCATGCCTCCTGCAAGATATATTACTATTCTCAAGATATGTACTCGCGGTTAAATGACATTTCAAGCAGAGCTTAATTATTCGCTCTAGTATTATACCTGCACCCATATATATATAATTACTATTATGACAAACATCAGCAGCTGTGCAGTAATAATATATCACAGTAATTGGAGTAATTGGAAAATTGCCGTTTCCCACAGAAAAAATGTGCCGTTGAAAAAAGTAAACAGCAAGTACATCCTGAAATCCACACTGACGCCAAGGCTCGCGAGAAAGCAATTCGAGAAAAATACCACTGGCCTCGAGCGTTCGCGTTCGTGGTCCTCGCTCGACAATGGCCGTGCAGTCAATCATGACTTCAGTACTCAAAATTACCTTACAGTGCACGTAAGGCTGAACACTTACTTTTGAAAACTACATGATCGTTGTCGAATACATAAATGTACATATTATATGATTCGACAATAGATTGCGCGTTACATATATGTCATTTTTTTAAAATAAATCATTCGTCAATTCGAACACTGCACGTATCCGCGCTAGCTAGCTCTGCTGCAGTTGTCGAAATAACCTTGGAAATTAACCAAAGTACATTGAGCCGACTATAATTCCGACAGAGTTTTCCAAGTACGATACGCACACCTTCGGTGAGAATCGACGAGGAAAAAGATTACTCGATCGGCAGCGTTGTCACGATCGACAGCTCGGCTTCCCCGGCGCCCTCGAAGCCCTTTCCCCGGCGCCATACTCTGGCGAAACTCCACAATTTCACGACCATGTCGCCTCAGGAAATCGCTCAGTGGATCGATAAACGCAGCAGAATCGTCTTTCCCGTCGCTTTTCTCATCTTCAACATACTCTATTGGTCTTTCATATTGATATGAAATGTATGCCATTTTGTTGTTTTATCGTCGGCCCCCGCGGCTGCAAGCCCCGTGCGCTACTGCAGCTGCAGTAACCACGTGCGCTACTGCTCCGATACATTATTATATTAATACAACCATCAAACTTTCATTATCGATCCGCCGCCATCAGCAGCGGCAACAATAGATATCATTTTCATTGGCCCTTGATGTTTATACATACAATAATTAATAGATTTATTTTGTTGATTCATCAACAGAATTTTTGCCGGCAAACTGACATTACGATTCCCGATTTTAATTGTATAATTGACCCAATATTACATCATCATAATCAAACAAAATAGAGCTAAAAACCAATAAAAATGGTGATCGATGCAATTTTGTTATTATATATAATCAATATTTTTTGTTTTTGCTGTCGTATCTATAATTGGTCAGTCGATTAAGCAATTTGAAAATGTGGTTACGTTAATTATATTAGGTAATATAAGGACATATAGTAGGCTATTATATGATGTTATAGTAGTGCAGATAATTGCGTAATAAAGTGTTTTTTTTAATTGCATGGCGGTACGATATGTGATAATTTTAGTGAGCTGATGTCGATGTCTAGTGAATTTTTCATGTTACTCGTCATGTCATGTCGTCGAAATACAGTCACGTCGCTTTCGGACGAATTAAGTTCAAATAGTATAGTCACAATTATTTTCTGTTGTGGAAATTGGGGGGAAAAGTTAAGAAAGAAAAGGAGAAGAATCGACAAATTTATCGCTTATTTTTAGTGTACTACAGCCGAAGTGAAACATGATATAAAAGAAATTCGTAACTAACGCGATTTTAGTGAAAAAAGGGCGAGAGGAAACACCGCGTGATGCGGTTACGCAGCTGCAACACCACAGTAGACGGAGGGCAGAGAGAGAGAGAGAGAGAGAGAGAGAAGGCAAATCAGTAGTATGCCAAAGATTTAGTCGGACGGTTTGTGAAACCTGCAAAATAATGATGATAGAATGGTGGAAATAAGCTGATACGCATATGCATTATGATATTCTTCATATTAATTGATGATTAATATACGAATAAAAATGTAAAAATAGCATACAAATAAGACGATCCGTCAGGTACGTACGTACTGTAATATGTATATATGGGTTGGACGTGTGTGTAGTAATGTAAGATTAATGAGGTTTCGCGACAAAAAGTTGCGCGCACGATTGTAAGCAAGCCTCTACATAGTCGATCTACATACCAAGTAAGACATTTCTTGTATATTCACACCCCGGAGCGGTTGTGTGTTCAGTCTGGTTCAGTCGCGCTCTGTCACCTACGCGGATCACATGCTAGGATCACTCTATATAATATAATGTCAGGATCGCGAGTGCTTCAATTATTATCGATGCATCGAAACGATTATTGAGCGATGGAACGGGAAAAAATGTGCTTGGAAAAACTGTTTGATCGAACGCCATCACGTCTTGTACATTTCTTATACTATAAAAGTCGTATTTGACAAAACTCGTGAATGCACGATTCGAAAAATCAAGTTTGTTTGTCAAAGTCTCAAAGTGAAATAAATACAGAGCCGTACATTTGGAAATACGAAAAAACATGACCCAGTGCAGCAGTAGTGGAAGCAGTAGCAGTACGAGTAGTAGCGGACGTTTGGACTTGAAAGGAGCCGGTAATAATCCAACGCACCATAAACTGAAGGTGAAGAATTTTTGTAAAAACTGCAATTTTCTACAAGATCGATTCACGCGACGTTTTCGAAATTCTTGCGAATCGATACTGATGAATAAATTCCCATTTGTTTCAAGTCGCGTGTCGTTACTATTGTACCATTAACACACGTTAAAGTTTTTTTCATTTAGTTGCACTTTTTTTTCACGTCACGGCTACTCGGCAACTTTTATACAACAAGTGAATGTTTTTCTTCCTCTCTCTCTCTCTCTCTTGTGTATCGACTCGCGAGATTAAAACCCTTATATTTCACCGCGATTATATAACATTGTTGCAATAGAGGCGCGACTTTGTGAAATATTGCCTTTTCACTGCAGATACGATTATTCACGCTTTTTATAACGGTATAAACGGTTGTAACCGCGTTTGTAAATGACGCCAATTAGCTAATTAATAAAATTGTGGAGGCGTGCAACATCTGCCGTGAAATAACTTGTGCGCTAATAATGGCATAATGTAGTCGTCAATAGTTGGATAGTGCAAAACAAATAATCGATAATCGGTTCTTTGGGGGTTTTGGCGGACGTGTGCAAGTGTGGCGGTGATATTTAATGGCATGTATGCATGTTGTGGGTTCGCGAAGGACGTGCGGGAAATCGATTGTAAAAATAATGCCGGCCACGAGACGCCGGCCGCACGTCTTCAGCCATGATAATTTATCGTCACCGTGGTTTGGGATTTTTACAAAATATAATGCAATTTTCACGCGAAACGCGCAAGTTTTAAGTAGGTACATAAAATCCGCGAATATTATTTCATTTTCATCTGCAACAGGTCGTCGTGCGCATTAAACCTCTGGACTGCACCGAAAAAACGAGCAAAAGGGTTCTACACGCCATTAACAATAAGGTCTTTTATTTCAATATTCATGCTGTTGTAACAAGTTAGAGCAAATTACGCATTCTTAAAAGAAATAAATATTAATTAATATCAGCCGCAGCTTCGCCAGACGAATATTCTTCTAGAATAATTGTTACTTCGATCGTTCATCCACATGCGAAATTCTGGCTCAATCAAGTTGATATTTTCTTAACTTGTTACGCAATTCTCTTTTAACGAAGATAAGCAGTTGATTAATTGTAATTATGTTTCTATTATTTTACTACTATACAGATGGTAATGATAGAGGCCTCGGCGAGCGATGAAAAACAGAAAAAAATGGTCACCAGGCAATATTTATACGACCTCGTTTTTGGCGAAGATTCAAATCAAGTAAAACTCGAAATTGTGTGTTTACTGTTTTACAAAAAGTACCCTCGTCATAGCGTACATATTTCTTCGATTGTATGACGATCGCATCGATCATAATAATTTGCAGTCATGATCGCATCATGACACATATAATATTATATTCTAATATACAATAATATATGTATAGATGATGAGAGTTGAAATCATGGTTACTTGAATGTATACCAATAATTAAAAAGCAGCTTATAGAAAATGATAATTTTCTGGAAATAGGAAGCAATCTACGTCGGAAGCACAAAAGCATTGGTACAAGACATTCTGAATGGGTACGATGCGACAGTCTTTGCTTACGGGTATGTGTGCGCGCATATATTATATTGATGGTGCAGATGTCGCAGATATATGCACCATGTGCATTAGCATGCAGACTGCAAAATAACTTACGCATTAACTGCGTAAGATATTTGACGATGAGATTATTTACGTATTTTGTTGATAGAGCCACAGGGGCCGGAAAAACGCACACAATGGTCGGTACTTGCAGCGATCCCGGGATCATGATCCGAGCGCTAGATGATATCTTCCATAAAACTCGTCAGATATCGCCAGATAAGATACAACACAGTGTTAGTTGAATGTATATTATTATTATTATTATTATTATTATCATCATCATTATTATATCAGGTTTCCTACACTTTATCTCGCAATGAAACGATGAATAATCAACAGGTCAACATGTCATATCTTGAAATTTATAACGAAAACATTAGGGACTTGCTGAATCCATCATTGGGCTATTTAGAAATACGAGATGAGAATCGTGGAAGCAGGAGCGCGCTCGTTACCGGTCTCACAGAAGTAGCCATTTATTCATCAGACGAGGTAACACTGGCCATGCATATTTTTTCAAATTACATTATAGATATTGACATTCTGGAACATATTAGACGTGGGCTAGCGCTATCGCGATCGCGCAACTAACTTTTATCGGCTTTTTTGCCGATAAAAATTATATTTTATATATGAGTATAAAATTTGTGTTGCAACAAAAACATGTTTTATTCATGACACGAGTGTGCAATATTAATTGCAGGTCCGGCAATTGTTGCAAAAAGGTAACAAGGCGCGAACGGTTGAACCTACTGCAGTCAATGAAACTTCTTCGAGAAGTCACGCGCTTTTAAGCGTGACGGTCAGGCAGTCTTGCAAGCCTGCTGCTGCTGCTGCTGCTGCTGCTGCACCAGCTGCATTATTAGGAGCAGGAACAACAATGTTTCGCCCAAGTCGCGTCATGAGCGGAACTTTGTTCATGGTGGATTTAGCTGGTTCGGAAAAAGTCAAGCAGACAAAAGTGATGAGTGACTCCATATTAATTAAACGTAGTATATTATAATTATACGTATATGACTTTAAGGATTTGTAATATATGTAGTGAAGAAGATAGCTGAAAATTTGTAAAATTATTGGTATGATAATTGGTTTATCAAATAAATAAAATGGAAGCGCAATAAATAATGTTGCATGTTTATACGATCATTATATGTATAGTATCATGTTGTACAGAGCGAGGGGAAAAGACTGCAGGAGGGGGCGTACATAAACCGCTCGCTCCTCGCGCTTGGGAACTGCATAAATGCCCTGGCCGCAGGCGCGAGGTACGTCAATTACCGGGACTCGAAGTTGACGCGATTGCTGCGATACTCATTGAGCGGAAATTGCCGAACCGTCATGATCGCCAACGTTAGCCCGGCGAGCAGCAATCTCGACGAAAGCCGAAACACCTTGATGTATGCGGACCGCGCCAATCGCATTTCCACCAAGGTCGAGAAAAACGTGTACGACCAGCTGGGCTACCACGTAAACCTCCAGTATCGGGACGTGATTTCCGATTTGAAGAATGAAATCGCGAGGCTGCGCGGCAAATTGAAAAGTGGCATTCGTCGCGCCTCCTCGCGGTCTACTCATTCCTCTCAAAATGATGCAGATCCCAGCTGCAATGAGCTGGCGCTGCAGCCGCACGCCCGGGCAAACGACGAATTCAAGACTCTGCGGGAAAAAATAGTCTTTGCCTTCAAGGAGCAAATGAGGCTCAGGTATAATAACATAATATTATCATTTATAACAAAAAATGTCACGCATATTAGTTGTAGTATATTAATTCTCAAGAGTCAGCTATTTTCGAATGCCCGCTGCACCTGCAATTGATCGACGCTGATGGGGCATTGCAGTAATGCCAATATTTTTCACGTAGACGCAAAATTATGGAACTCGATCAAGCAATGCTGACTTTGAACATCACCGCGGAACAGCAGCATGCAATAATTTCGTGCTGGGAATCGCGCAACAACAAACTCTTCAAGCAGCAGGCCGGCAATCGACGGGTTTTCTACTCAAACGACGACGAAAGTCAAACAATCAACGACGATGGAGGCGTGTACAATAAATATATGATCATTGTTAACTGTCAAATCTATATGGTCGAAAAACGTGTATTTTTTTTTTTTTTTTTTTCGTGTCGAAAGTCGTGTTTTTTTTTTTTTTTTTTTTTTTTTTTTTTTTTGAAAATTATTTACATACATCTGATGATTATTGTTGGCCTATAAATAAACGTTATGATAAACATGATTACTTTGAAGATTCGACTGCTGAAGAGGCACCGATGGAGCGAGCTTGGGCTGAGCTTGCGGAAATCATTAAAGAACAGGAGAAAATTTTGGAAATGAAAGCAACGACTGAAAAAGAATTGGAGGCTTGCAGGGAGCGTAGCGTGAGCCTAGAAAATGTAAGCTTTCATTAATATCGATTATCATCTTTTGTTATCATCATTATTAATAATAATAATATTATTATTATTATTCATTTATTATCGAATTTACTATACGCGCGTTACGTTTCTCGGAAAAAATACATAAAAATGATTTTTCGGAAAAAGGATAATATAATGCGGGTTTTGATGAAAGTTAAAAGATTGGCAATACGTGCGGATGTGTAAATTAATAATATATGTATATTTAAATAAGAGAGTGACGATGTCGTTTTTTATGTCAGTGAGCCACTAACTTTTTCCCATGCATGCACCATCATCAGGAACTCCCAGATAGAATAACTTCCGAGGAGGAACGACAACTGTTGTCCTTGATGTTGCGAGTCCACGAGTTGGAAGCCGAAAAAATGGTTTTGCAGAGTGAGAGACTCGTGAAACAGCACGAGTTACGACGTCGGGAAGCGATGATTTTACGATACGATAGGCAGCGCCAGATTTCCGACGAAATCATTACGAGGCAAAGGCGCATTATGGAAGGTATTTACATTTTATGCCATCTTTACCCATCATGCTTTTATACCTGATGCACATACATATGCATATATATAATAATTAAGCAAAACTGCAGAGACTCTGCTGCATAAGTCATCGCAGAATTAGCCGAAATTCAAACTCGTTGTCATCTGCAGCCATCGAATACATATTATATGTACATAATACATAATATATGCACGTTCGAAATTACAACTGAGACAACAATTGAGTGGCGTGAAAAATGTGTTAAAATAGACGGCCAGGTGGATTTGCCGAGTGATTTGCAAGATTTATACACGATGTACCAGCAGGAAATACATTCCGCCGCTTACAATGACCAAAATCTCGTCAATTTCACGTCTTCTATTGAATGCTTCAGCAAATTGCCTCCCATTTGCAGCAGATTCAGTTTGGATTGTCTCGAGAAAACAACGGACACCCCTGCAAGCAGGTGATTTTTCACATTAATTCGAATTTTACGAAAAGTAGCAAAAGTGCAGCCTTTTGGAAATTTTCTTCAAAAATGCCTCAGAATTAATCGACCATCGCCGCTTTGATTGTCTTGTCCTTTTGAGTACAAAAAAGTCATAATTTTGAGTTCTGTAATTCATGTGACTGGAACATTAGCGAGGCCGTTCGGCAGCTATAAAACTTGGGCCGGCCAACTTTTCGAAAAAAATGATGATCGGTTTGGACAGTGAAAAAATACGCAATGCGGAGGCCATGCAGCGGAATCCTGGGTGACTTTTATCAAAATCAAAGTCCCTGCAAGAATCCTACAAAATTAAGAGAAAACTCGATGGAATATCACAAATACAGTGCAATTGTTTTGCATTTTATTGTATGTTTCACTCAATATTTTCGTTCTCAGCATGATTTTTTTTCAACTTGCGTCAAAAATGCGACGAAAAAAGCTGACGATAATATTCACCAACATAAAGATCCAAAAAAATACGCGGCGGTAAAAAGAGTTGTAAAACGCGGCGTTTTCCCCGCGATTCGTCGTATTAACATATACATATACATAATATTATAATGACAAAATCGATGCTTTACGTGACCGCATAGTATAATAGTACAATGTGTGTCGTCGTGCAGTCGTATGCAGTACATTATAGCAGCGGCGAACGATCGATCGATTTGTCCAAGATAATATTATTATGACAATTATTCCTCACATGCGATAATGTAATATGCGTCATTATTGTGATACACACGCCATCAACGCAATTTTTCAATGCTCAATGACGATTACCATTAATGCGTGGCAGATATTTTTTTGCAGCTCTAGCATCGCGAGGATGAAATATTGTTTTGTTAGTTATACATTTCCATGCATGAAAATGTAGTCTTTGCTGTAATATTGAAGGATACGCGAAATTAAGCTATATATTCTTGGAAATATCGTCCACTCGAAGCAGAGTAATGAAATATAATAATGCACTTTTGAAATATACGCTGCAGTTGTACGGCATCAGATTGGGAATCACCGCTTCCACCAATAATTCAGGAACCTTCGGGAATCGTGGAAAAGATGATGGGTCCGGTTGTGCACCCATTGCTCCCACCTTCTATTCTACTTCCGCCCATAACAGCTATACACTCCTCGGATACAAAAGTGCAGTAAGGAAATGAGTATTGCAAAATAATAATCGATAATAATATTATTTATATTATTCATCACTGACACAAATTAAAAACTACGTTAAATTGTAATTTATAGTGTCACTACTCATAGCACAAGTAGCTGTGCAGCAAAATGTACGAATTTCGAAATTAATCATCATTTTCCCGAAACCGAATTAAATCGAATTTCGGGAAAATAATTGAACATTATCTGATTTATGGAAAAATATCGTTGCAGAGGCAAAGTACGCTTGCGAAGAATAGCAAGCGAAAGCGTAATAAGCGCCAAGGAAGATAGCAAAGGAACAATCCCAGAGCAGCCTGACTGAGTAGGATAAAGCCAAGAAACAGCGACCCCTTCTTACAAAAACCGCACTGCACAAGAGCTGGAATACGCAGAAAAGAACGTTCAAAACGTTGTTCCAAACAACATCTCCGAAGAAGACTGCTCCATTTTATAAATACCCGACTCCGAATTGTGTGACGATTAATTATAATTACGACCTGCAAACTCATCATATAATTCTGATGCGTAAACCTCGAGAGACGTCAAAGAATTAGGAGAAGTAAAAAAAATCACTAAACGACGTCTCCAGGTTTACTAATTGTTTTTAAAACTTGATCCGCTCCCTACAAAAAATCAACAACGCTCCTTTCAAGTTGCTTTTGTTTATTATTAATCTTATGTAATATCGTTTTAAATTTTTCAATTACAATATTATATATATATATATATATATGTATATATATATATATATATACGTATATATATATATATATAATCATAATAATTAGCATATGACAATGTATACAGGTTAAATACAATTTCTTGCATCTTGTATGGATTTTTGTAATCATTCATCATCATCGCCGTCTTCTTCTTATTTTTTCCACCTTATAAAGTCAGTTTGCTGTATTAACTTGTTACATTTTTTTGCTCCGATTAGTGGCGCACAATCGACGATTTCGAATAGAAGATTCGGCCGCCTCGCAGATTCAACGGTCGCTCACTCGCCACTGCTCAGGCACAGTCAGTCGTATAATAGTACATTTTTTCGTTTTGAACACAATGTTTTTGTTCTTCACGCCTGACCTCGAAAAACAGTCGTCACCCGTACTCAAGTAGCCACATTGCACGACTACGTGTGGACAATACAAAGATGACCGTTACATTCAACATCATCATTACGTTCCAAAGTACATACAGTTGATGTACTTTTTCGTACATTCCTGATGTACGAAAACTACCGTAGGTAATAATCTACAAGTACTTTTTCGTATAATAATATTATGCTGTTTGTATGAAAAACTTGTTTTTCATTGTCAAACTCGAGTCAGGATTAATAATCAACTGCTTTTCAAGGCCAACGTTAGAAAACCTTACGTTACTCCAGCCGTAACGCGTTCTGCCATTGGCGGCGCGCAAAAACGAAAAAACGCTCGCGCCCATAGCAAAAAAGGTACAAAAAGTGTAGGAAAATTTCAAGTAAAAACGTGCATTCCCCTCGTAAAGTGCGCTCGCTTGGGTGTCGCCATCGTCGTCGCAGTAGTAGTAGTTATAAAAAACATTTCAACAAGTCTCAAAGTTGTTTTTGATTAAATTCGTCAGCTTTTACGGGTACATATTGTTCCGAGGAAACGCGTTACGACCGGGGAGACCTTAAGCGCTATTTTTTTTTTTTTGTGTACATGTTGGTTGCTGGCTAATCGGCTTTGTTAAATACTCTGTATCCCGCGACAAAAGTAGCTGATATCACCCAACACAAATGTACGAGGAGCCTCGCTGTAAAAAAATCTCAAGCGCGTTATAGAAAAACCATTCGCGTCCGTTTTCAATCGCTCGTTCGAAGCCTTTGAGGAATCGCCAAATCCTCGATTTTCGTGTTTAATTCGAAATGCAAATGTCGTGTGTCGATGATTTTGGTAAAAGTCGTCTTTGGCGGCTCCTGGGATGTGGGATTTCAGGTTGAAAAAAAGAAAAGAAAAAAAAAAAAAAAGAAAAGAAAAAATACATTTACAAGAGCCCATCAGTCTCAAAATCCGCAAAAGACGCCGAATCGAATGCGATGTAGCTCGATTATCTGTATAAGCTCTTAGAGAAACTTGCCCATACAAGAATCCTCGGGAACGCAAAAATTGCTCGCCTCGAATGCGATCGCGAGCCCGCAAGTTGATCAATTTCCGACCTTCCGAGTCCGTACAAAATCTTGTTATTAATCAAGCTGTGGGGTTCGTTTCGATTCAAGAGTGTCGATGCGTACAAAAGTGTCAGTGAAAATAACGTGGGGGAGCTAGCTAGTCGATTCTACTCGAATTTCGAGTCGAGACGTTTTCGTGCTTGGTTGCGGCTTTCGGGCTCGAAATCCAAAGAGGTCGGCAAGAAAAATTGTCTTTTATGTGTCTTTTATTCTCGAAAAATCATTCTAGCCCATTTATACGCCAGGGAACATTGCCGCGCGCGAATCTCGGCGAGGGCGTCAGAATTTATCACAGAAATTCTGCACTCTCGTGCAATGATCGCACATTCTTCCGCTCACCAAGACGCCGGCGACGTGTTTTTCTCTCCGCTACCATCATCGTCATCGTCGTCGTCATTTCTTTCTAGAGTATGTACAAATTAAATTGGGGGTGAATAAACGAAAAGGCCGCGTAGAAATTTACGCTTTCATCAGTGGATTCTTAAAAGCTCGAAAAAGTTACTTTTTTTACCTCTTTTTCAACGCTTTCGAAATCCACACAAAAATACGTATTAATCCGTAATAATTTGAATCAACTCGTTTGCGTTCAATATATTGAAAAAAATGGCCTTTACTGGGATCTCGTTGACGCCCTTTTGGTTTTTCACCCCGCAAATTATTAAACTTTTCCGGACGCTCAGTGAATTTCCGGCCGTAAAACTGGGAGAACTGAAAGATGAAGAGTCAAGCCTGCAACATCAGGCTTCCTTCAATACGACTACACCACGCTCCCTTGCGCTCCCTGCGTTGCTTCAACATGGCTGCCACGTTAATCTCGTCAACGTTCTTACATTAAGAAGCGCTATAACGTTGCGCGCTCCCAATTCGAGAGAATTCAACTAGTTCACGTTAAAACAACGCGACGACAGCAAGTTATCGTTTCAGCGTTATTGCGAACGTTAGCCCGCCAACTTTTGGAAAAATTGATGGGGCCAGGACTAGTAGTGACATCGACGTCAGAGGCTCAACTATTTACATAGTTCATCTTCTGACATGTATATTCTCACGTTAAAATAACAACGTGGATACAGTGTAATCAACTAATTTTAAACACGCCAACGTGACGTACTTTCAATTTAGTTCCAATTCTCCCAGTGCAGCTTTTTACGTGTGTATCCTCGTTTTTTGGAAATACCCGATGACAACGCTCGTTTATTGACATTTACAAACGATTTCGCGCTGCTTCCATAAATTTACGTTACTTTGAATGAAAATATGACGTGCCACAAAGAAAAAAGGTTGGCCATAAGGCCCATTTTCCAATATTTTCCAATGACATCGAATACAAAAATGAGCCAAATTAGCCAACAGCGATTTCCTCTGTTCGTTCGTGGGACGTCACAAATATGTTCGCGAAACAAGAGCTGCAGGGAGAGTGTGCTTGGTGCAACTTTTTACGTCTCAACATTACATATTTCCGAACATGTTAGAAAAATATATTTCATGTTTTCAGTATTTCTTTAGATTTAAACGACTCGAAAAAAACAATATTCAATTACAATTTGGCCGGTAAATTATTGTTCACAATCTCAAAAGACTGAAAAACAAATTTTGAATATTCCAGTGACATACATAGTGAATTATCCATTTTGAGAAATTTTTCACAACTTGCATTGGTTTTCATTTCAAATTATTATAATTCAAATAAAACTCAGATTTCAATCCATCATCATTACTCTACAAAGTTAAATATAAATCTTGTTAGCTCATCAAACAATATTACTACTACTGAAAACCTTTACAAAGAAAACCAAATCTTCAAATTTTACGATTATCTTTAAGCAGACCATTCCGTAAAAGTAAAAAAGTAAAAAAAAAAAAAAAGAGAGAAAAGAAGAACACACACACACACACACACACACACACACACACACACACACACACACACAAACCCATGTACAATTTGTAATGATCGGTAAAGTCAGACTTTTGCAATTTCTGCCAAGTTGAGATGAAGTATTCTGAAAGGAAAATGCAGCTTCCAAAAAGCTCTAGCCTCAAATGCCAGATGATCGATCAAAGTCAACTCGAACGAAACTGGTTCAGCCAAGGACACTCTCCTCAGCAATAAATAAAGCAGCCAACATTATCAAGACAGAAACATGTCCAAAGCGCAACGTGCGGCGGCCAAATTCCCTGGCACAGCGCCGTTGGACCTTTGTCGTTACAATACGCGTTTATAATTCTTCTTTATTTATATCGTAAAGTACCTAGCTTTTGCCATACGATTATATCATCCTTGATTCAACCTTAGACGTAACGCTTCATCAATCAACTTTCTCATTAAATGTCTTCATGTATAAATATGTATTGTAAAAGTCGCGCGCAAATCACGCCTGTTTACGGAATATCCACCACGACCGGACAAGACGACATTTGCGCCAAGTTAATGTAAAAAAAACTTTTCGGTCCTCAAGCTCTCAAGGCCCCATGAAACACGAACAAACTTCCAACCTCGATTTACAATTTTTCGGCTTAAAAAAAAAAAAAAAAAAAAAAAAAAAAAAAAAAAAAAAAAAAAAAAAAAAAAAAAAAAAAAAAAAAAAAAAAAAAAAAAAAAAAAAAAAAAAAACTGCTATGATCGAAATGAAAAAGTAACAATCGATGATAAATAAATGGTGGAAAGGCAGAAAAATGCAAGGTTCGGAATGGATAAGCGTCCCACGTGACCTCTCTGAACAACTCTCGTCTAAATCCTAAATAAAGCTGCACTCGCCTCTTCGTTTTTGTCATTCGCCTATGTGTATTGTACAATCAACTATAACCCACAGTGCAATTCGCTATTTACTCATTACAGTCGACACATCGTGTATAAAATTCTAGCCGGGTACATGATTACGTTTACTTGTCGTTAAATCTGAATGCATCTTCTTCTCTTTCTCCTTCACTCCTCTCTCCTTCCGCTGAATTTTTTTTTCCCTTCCTTTCTTTTTATTTAGTTATAATATTATCACTTTTTCGCTCTCTAGGCCACAAAAAGTTGGGATGATGTATAAAATTCTTCGTCTCGTTCGTCTGCCCGAGACGAGCGTCGCTTGAAAAACGAGAGGCCAGTTGGGGTTCATCCTCACTAGGCCGCCAAACTCTTGGTTCGTAACCCCCCGCGACGCGCTCCCCCCCTTTCTTTTTTACAGCCTTTTTCACGGGCACCTTAATTCGATGCACCTTCATTCGACGCACAACAAAAGTTAACAAACATTATTATCATTGCTATTCAGCATGTTTTTTACAAAAAGAAGATGTGTATGTATGTATATGTCTTGTCATATGACAAGTTTACACTGGCAAAAACCACAATTTATGTACACCAATAACAACATTATATTTTCAATTCGAAAATCGTCATTTCATTTATTGAAAGCCAGGCTGCTCATTTTTCTATATTTGTTGAATCGACATGTTCATTCCGACAATGTTTTTACCACTGAACTAATGTCAAACGACTTTTTAAAATACATCCATAACTGCAAATTTGTATAAAACTATGTATAAATATAGCTATCGACGAAGCAACGATTATTCTTTTTCATGCTCGATTTTCGTCAAAAGAAGAGCGGGGAGACAAGAATTCTGGATTATGTATGTACACGATGAAAAAAAGGACGTTGCTTTGTACGACTGGTTTGCAGAAGAAAATTCGGAAATCGAGATTTGGAAAAATAAGGCATTCTTTCAGTATTCGCATGAAAGATTATTCACGTCATGTGTCGTATGGTTTTTCCAAATTGCAATAAATAACATGTAATTCATTTTACATGGCATTCGTTCTAATAATATGAAATAATAGATAAATCATTTATACAAACACGGCAAATTTCTCACAGTCACTGCAATTCCTTCCTTGAATAATAATTACTCAATTTTTTTCAATGAATATTGTTTTATTTTTGTCAAATATATAAGGGGTTTTAGCTAACCTTCATTGGATTTTCAAGTGCCTGTATTTATTTCGCATTTTATAAAGAGAAAATGAAAAATGAATGAAGAAACAATGGAATGATAAATAAAAAACATGGAAACAAAAACAAAAAACTCGAGCGACACAGAATATACAATAACATTTACGTGCAAATATGAATTTATGTAAAATATTTACTGGAATAATCATAATGACAAGTATTACGAAACTCGGTCTTTTTCGTTCCACTGACTTTTCTACATTTGAGATTTCATTAAAAAATCCGAATTTTTGACACTTCGGCTTTTGGTCTTTCATCTTTGCTCTTATGAATACCGTTTGTTTATTGCTTACTTTCAAATAAAGAGTATCGTTTTCTTTCTATTGAAGAAAGAATTCAATTTTCATGAAATATTACGAGCTCTACATTGATATAGCTATCAAAAAGTAGATATCAAAAAAGATATAAAAAGAACAATGCTGAGAAGTGACAATATAACAGAAAAACTACTACTATTTCAATCATTTTTTGGCACTGATCAACCAGCTGTCACAGTCACACATTTCGTTCAAGAAAAAACAAAAAAATCTAAATAAACTATTGGCTCATTGCCTACTTGACCTCACATAATTTCAAATTGGAGAAATAAATTCCAAGTATTTCTTGTATAAACGCAAGAGACATTCAAGTCGTCAACAAGTGGAAAAGGATTTTTCAAAACCATAAGATGCATCACTCAAACACACCTTCCACGCCCTAAAATAGCCAAAGAAAAAACAAACCTCGAGAATTAAAGAAAAAAAAAAAAAAAAAGGTACCTACAAGTTTCAGCACACTTAAAATTATTCAATTTTAATGTAATTTTTCTAAATTCTGTTGATCGACTCGCTCGCGTGTCGACTTCCTATTCGCAGCCTTTTCATTGCATCCGAAATGTTTTCAAAATACTTGTATGATAAAAAAACATGGCGAAAATTAAGATTCGAAAATTCTTGGTTTAAAACTTGCAAATCCAAATGTGAGAATGTCGAAATATTTTAATTCAAATACAGCGACTGTTCCATAGATAATGAAAAGTAACATCGAATCTCGTTTCTTTTAGTAAATATAGTAAATACATAATGATTAATAATGGAAAATAGTAGGTAGATAATATCGTAAAAAATAGCAGTTGAAGTAGCTAGTCAGACGAAAATGAGCAATTTCCAAGGTCCGAAGAAAGAAAGGGGCTATAAGTTGAGAAAAGGGGGGCGCGTCTTGGGGGCCAGGTATGAATTTCTGCTAGCTTTGTTTGTCAAGTCTCGGCCACCCACCTACCCACCCGCCGTTAATAAAAGCATCACAAGAAAAACCCAAGGGTGATATGCAACGCGCGGCGAAGGTTCCATCATTATTCCCCGTGTGTATTATTCTTTGGCAGTTGTCCACGCGAACGCCACAATAATCGCGGCGACTCAGTGTATGGCGACGGGGCTCTGCTGAACGCAGACGCCGACCATGGGGCTGTCCTCGCGCTCGGGATCGCGCTGCTTCGTCGCTCCAACGACGGGCTGTTGGCGGCCGTGGCCGTCCGCGTAATTGCCGTAATTGTAAAAGTTGGGCTGCTGGAGGTGGGGAATGCTGGGGAGAATCAAGCTACTGTAGGTGGCACTGAGAGAGCTTTGCACGAGGGAGCCCGCTGGGCCGTCGACGGACTGCATGGAGGTCGGGGCGGACGACGAGGCACCCATGGCGTACGACGTTGCCCTGGTGCGACCAACGACGCTCGACGTCGTCGTCGCCGCCGCCGCCACCGCCGCCGCCATCGCCGCCGCCGCCGCCGTCGTCGTGTGGTGCCGCGGCGACGACTCGCAGTCCATCGGCTGCTGCTGCTGCGGCTGGTACGCGCCACCGTTACCTCCAGACATCGCTACCAGTCCTGCGGAAAGTCCCATGGCAATCGTTACATTTCACACGACACTCAAGGGCAATTGATGTCGCGCTTTCTTCATAAAACAATGAAAAATAAAAGAGATCACCATCAAGTTACAGAACAATTGAGCGGAGATTAGGTGAGTTTGTTATATAGAAAAATTTCGCAAGTATTCTACACTTGCCAAACTTTGAAATGTTTTACGATTCAATGCGAAAAACGTTGTTCAAGTTTTGGTAAACTTGAAGTAAAGGATTGACAATAATTGATAGAATTTGAAGATGAAATGAAATCTCGATCGACGCAAAGAATCATGTTGAATCGATCGCTAAGTGGTGTAAGCTTTGTAAGTGGTTCGTAAGGTGAAGTGAAAAATAAAATGCATAGAACAAATGGAAAAAAAGGTGAAAAAACAAGGCGACATCATTTGCGAAATCCTCCTTATTACGAGAAGCTTGCATTATGCAGCCGTGTTTCGCCGAAAAACTCGATTTTGGAAAAATTCGAGCGCCAGCAGAAACTGCGCCGGCGGTGCCTTTTTTCACGTGGCGGCGTCCAAGAAAAACGCGCGTGAAACGAGACGACCCCGTCGTTTACCGGCTTTATTTCGTCCTCGCTTCTTATTCTTAGCTATATCATAATAAAATTATGATCATAACATAGGGGACTAAGTTCTCTCTATACTTGTCTACTGCGGCTATGGATAATGATAAGTAATAGAATAAATATCCCATTCAATCGCCCATGAAACAGATGAGATAAACAAATGTGACCCAAACCCAATAAACGACACAACTTGGCCCATAGTATTCAAAACAACAATCATTTCCAATAATGACAATTAAAAGTGCATCATCTACTATTCCGTGTTTCGATTTATGTAAATGTTTTTGTTGACAAATTCAAGAGCTCTAAAAGTCATGTCGACAATCTCATCGATTTCGTCCAGGCTTTACAGCCTGTCGATTTTCATCTTTTCAATAATAATGAACAATTATTCAAAGATGCATCACTTTTTCAGCATTACCCACCAACCACATGAATGTACATTGTACAAAGTATGTTCATGGATCATCACCATCGATGTTATTTAAAGATGAAAAAAGGCAAAATTGTCAAACATCAACACGAAATGAGCCAGTATTAAAATTCCATGGGCGACGAATAATTGATAATAATTAGCAAAATTGGCGATAACTACACAAATAAATTATATGTATCATATAGCAAGCAGCTAAAAAATCGTGCTAAAAATGAACGGAACGAGAGGAAAAGTAATGATAAATAGATACAATCCAAAAGAGAAATAAAAATAAGTGACAATAACTATGAAAGGAATGAGTTACGAAGAAAGTAAACGATCGCCTCTAGCGAATCGAAGAAAACAATGGCAATGACAAAAATAGGAGAATAGAAAAATAGAGTGATAAAATATAACAGAATGTAATGGAGTCAAACATTCTCGACAGAGATGCGTAATCAACAACTCCTGACAATGTAAATAATAATAACAACAGCAGCAACAACAACAACAAAAATATTATGATAATAGCCTTTGTAGAGGGCATCGTGTAACCAACCAACACGGAATGTACCAAAAACTAGAAAAGTAGTCACGGGCTCGCAACGCATTTTCCGTGACTCACAGTTTCGTCTCTTTTCGTTCGGCGCTTCGTCTTTCTCTTCCAAAGAATGCAAGTCAATATCATCAAATTGCTGTACGAGTCTGACGATGTTGTAATAATCATAATAATCATGACGAAATTGTATAATAATTTTCGATGAAAAATGAAAGGCCGAGTGAAAGGCAAGCAAAAGGCTTCGCGCAATACATCCGAGGCCAAGATTATGATAAATGTCGTGATATTTGGAAAATACAAGGAAGACTATGGAAAATAGTCACTATGTATCTGAGATTGTTGATAGGATTGCTTGTTAGACAGAACTTACTTATGTTAGTAAGTAAGATTAAGGTTGGGGGCCTAGGACAGGTCGTCGCCGCCCCGCGGATACGACAGTCATCGAGCCACGTACTGTCCCCCCATCATATCTACGGGCAACAACAAGTATTCTTCCTTTAGTTTGTGCAGAAATCATCATACTCACCCCCCCCCCCCTGCCCCTACTTATCAATTTTCCATCCTCTCAATCAATCTTTCATAATTTACCCAGCATTTTGTTTTTGTTTTTTACTTTTCGTAATATGGCTCGAAATTTCACTACTGGGATACGTGAAAAATCTAATTTTTTTTTTTTTTAATGGCTGAAAACGAGCCCCCCATCGTTTTGCTCAATTAAATTTCATCACTGTTGATAACTACATCAAACCTGTCATTTCATATAATTTTGAATTATTTTCAAAACAATGACAACACGGGTAATTGGAAAAAACTCGTGAAAACGACGAAACGTGGAGGAAACTTGATCAATTAATCCGAATCTCTGAATATTTTAAAAACATGAAAAAACTCTCAAAGTTGTTCTGAAGAAAATGTCAATCATCATGATCATCATCATAATATCGGATAAAAGTCAAGTTGTTGATTGAATAATATATATTGTTGGAGCCTTAGCTGCAACGATCGATCGACCCACTCTTTCTGCACAAATTAAAACTGGACTAAAATCTCAAGAGATACTCGGAGAGGAAACCTCTGCTGCGTCGTGTGACAACGTCCTCGTCGAATGTCTCTCCGTATAACGCGGCCATCAGGCTTGTTAATAAAATTAATCATCATCGTCAAATAATCGACTGAAAAAGAATAAATAAATAAAATTGAAGAAAAAATAATGAATGGCCGTTGTTAATAGAGAGGGACATGCAACTCCTGCAAAAAAAGTATTCGCTGTGTGATGATCGATTGCAGTTGACTGATTATTACATTGTTCTACAGGCGAAACGAACTGAATGAGTAAGTGAAAAGTAAAGGCACCGCATAAAATGAATGATGATTCATGAAAACCAAGCACACAGAGGCGTATTTTGGTTGATTAACGTATATTATTTATGTCAACAGATAGACGATAAAACAGGAGTTTCGTCGCCGCGAGCATCGACATTTCGAGGCAATTCAACAATATTCATCTCGAATCAACGCCGATGACGAAACCAGAGCAGAGGAGAAGTTAAAACAAGCTAGCCGCAAAAAACGAAAAATCTCGCGATTGCTCCCACAAAAATCACGAAAAAGGGTGTAGTAATCAATCAAGAAATGTGGCTACTTTTTTGTGTGTATCATCAATCAATCAACTTTTTTCAGTACCATATTATGCATTACACAAAAGTGTTGAATACTTTTTCCGAATCTATACAAATTATTTGCAACTTTTTTTGTCAAACGGTGGAAAATCAAATGATCGTCGGGTCGGATCCCTTAGACGTACCAACTTTCGCCACCGTCGAATTTTCAAACAATTTTAATTTTCGAATCTTGGAAACTTGCAATTTCAGCGTAATCGACTTGAATCAAGATTCAGATGTTAATTCACGAGCGTAAAATTTCGAAAGTTTGCAAGTATCATGAATTTTGAATGTGAAAAATACTCTTCCAACTTGAAATTTCTCAATTTAACAATTAGCAAACTTGAAAGATTTCTTTCTTTTCATCTTTGGTCAATTTTCAAAATACCTAATAATATGAACGTTGAAGAAAGGAACTGTCTGAATGTCGAATCCCAGAGCTCGCACAGTCAAGGTCCCACATGTTCTGACTACTCGGGGCGAAGCAACAACGTGGAGGGGAAACAAAGAAGGAAAAAAAGAAAAGAAAAGAAAAGAAAAGAAAAGAAAAGAAAAGAAAAGAAGAGAAAAAAAAAAGAAAAGAAAAGAACAAAAAAAGAAAAACTAACCGTGATCTTGGCTCATAGAAACGACCGCCGGGCTGGTGTTGGCGCTGTTGGCGGCGGCGATGTTGGTGTTGGTCCCCTCGTCCGCGGTCCTCTTGAAGAAGTTGTGCTGGAGCGCGTAATAGGGCGTGACCCGGATTTTCGGGTCGAAGTCGAGCATCCGCAGTATCAGATCCTTGAATTTGAGGTAGTCGGAGATGGAGTGCCCGGGCTCGCCGAGACGCCGGCCCCCGGGACCGCCGCTCTCCACCCCCAGGATCTCGTGCAGACGCCTCGTCCCCGGCAGCTTGTACTTTTTGCCGTCCTTGGACTTTTTCAGCACGTAAGATCCGTCCGTCGGGACTTTGTCGAAATACTTGCGCGCCTTGTGCGCTTGGTCCAGTATGTGCTTCGGTGGCATACCCAGCACTTCCACTATTTTATTCATTTGGTCGACCTATTAGGGCATTCATTTTTTTCTCAACATCATCATAATCATCATCACCATTCATTCACGACTGACTATACAATGGCTTAATCGCGCATGAATTTCGACACTTATTTTCTCAACATTAACATTCATCAACAATTCCAGCATAGAAACGAGTAAAAATCCATTAATTTTCTACAACTCGAGAATTTCCGTCATTTTCATTTCAATAATTGTTTTGCAAATTAAAAAGAATGAAAGTCCAAGTCAGTGTGGTGAAATTCAACAACATTTACACAAAAATATCCACGCAGAATGAGAGGAAATACACAAGTTTCATAACGCTTATTTTTAACTGCATGCAAAATTTCTCAACTTTTGTTTATCGTCAATTTTCTTAACAATTTTACTGCAGTTTGGAAGCTTTAAAATTGAATACACGAAACATTACATACAATTTTTTGCAGTGTTGTAAAATACATTTTTGTAATAATGGGAATCATTGAGGGGTCATTCACTTACTCTGGAACATTACGATTACCACGTGAATTGCTATTTTAACTGACTTGAATTTATAAATTGCTAACAATAATATTGGGCACAATTTGAAGATTCCTGAAAGAGGTAACTTGGAAATGAAATTTACTGTTTCAACAGGGTATCCAACTTGAAACTCAATCACTGTTTGCACTCCAAACTTGAAGATCGAGTTTAGCCGCATATAACATAACGTATGCGCGATACTTACTAAAAGACAAAAGGCTCATGAATCAAACTGAGAATCAATTTTGTAACTTTTGCATTCATTCAACAAAAGTAAGAGTGACCAATGTACAAATTATTAATAATGACGTACACAAATAAAAATCGATCAAATGGATTATTTAGTGGGTTGATATTAATGATTTTCAATTGTTTCCATTTTCCGAACCAATTTTTGACAATTATAGGTATTTGGCGAGAAAAAAGCCCGTAACTCAGGAGTCGAACACGTGCACTGACCTCTCTTCACGTCGAGTGCTCTAACCAAATTCAATTTGGTTATTAATTCACTTGGAGGGTTTTTTTCTCGCAAAAGCCTTTTACTGTCAAAAATTATCTATCGATTAATTGAGTTTTATTTATACAGTCACTCGGAGCCAATCAACAGTTACTACTGTTTTTTATCAAGCTTTTGGTCCTCTTTGGGACCCTCTTCAAGATTTTTTTACACGTGTTTAGCTGTGGCACCAATAATTGTAAACAGGTCTACACGCGACTGTGCTCAGGGGACCATTGCTTACAATTGGTGCTATGGCTAAACACGTGTACAAATCCTGGACAGGCTTCCAAAGAGGACCGAAAGCTTGATAAAAAACAGTAATAACTGTTAATTGGCTCCGAGTGACCGTATAAACAGAACTCATTCAACATCGCGGAGTGTAAAATAACCTCGATTATTGACTAATTATTGGCAATATAAATGCAATTCAATATTTCAATGCAAAATTCTGGATATTTTGTTTTTCTTCTCTATAAACATGAAACTTTCAATTATACTTAACGAATGTTAAAAACTTGGTCCAAAAATAGTTTTCCAGTGAAATTTATCGAAAACTTGGATATTTGAAAAAGTATGTGATACATAACAGTTGTGTTATTTTTCCCAATTTTGTTGATTCATTCCATTGTCTTTAGTTTTTTCCGTCAAAAATGTGCAACATCATCTCTGCCAGAAAGCTCATATTATATATAAACTGGTCGATTTTGCTTCAATTCTGTACATGTTTAAACTTGAAACACCCAAGAAGGATGAAAAATTACCTCGTTTGCTCCGCTGAACAGAGGTTCCCCCGTGTGCATTTCTACTAAAATACATCCTAGGCTCCACATATCTATCGCGAGGTCATATGGAATTCCTAGTAAAACTTCTGGCGATCGATAAAACCTAGACTGTATATACTGGTATATCTGCAAGAAGAAAAAATACATTAAACGCGTGACGATGAGTGCGATCAGTCATTTTTTCAAATCAAGTCACTAGGACTTGGAAAAAATTTTTTCTATTCAGATTGCATTATGAATATGTACTCCAAATCTTGGAATGCGTATCCACGAGGAGTTGACCCATTTTATTATACGTACATAATCCACATTTGAAGGCAACATTTTTTTCTAACTTTCAGACCGAAATTCGTTGGATTTCGTTTGCAATTGAATATGAATGCGAGCATTAAATAATAATGACAATAATAACAATAATTGCATGTTTTGAATGAAGAAAGTGTGGGAAAAAAGTTACCCTCTGTCCAAGTTGACACGAGCTGCCGAAATCGACTATTTTTATTGCGCTTCTTTTTGGATTGCACAAGAGAATGTTTTCAGGCTTTAGATCACAGTGTATGATGTTCAATTCCGGCGTGGACAGGAACAGGAGGGCAGTGCACAGTTGCTGTGCAAACTTTCTCGTCAGGTTAAGCGACACCCCGCGAAAATTTGTATTTCTAAGTAAATCATACAGGTTATAAGACAGCAGTTCGAACACCAAACACAAATGGTTCCGCCACATGAAATGCCTTTTAAGTTTAACTGTGAACAGAAAAAACAACATCACATTAGTTTCAATTCTCAAAATATTACAACAGCAGCCGCTGCAAAATGGCCATCTAGTTTTATTTCAAATTTACATTCAACATGTTCGCATCTTTGGTGCACGATGCAATGTAATGTGCGTCCATAGACGATTGATTCTATAGAATCAATGAAACACCATGTTTCATTATTCATTCAATTTTCTCAACTATTTTACAATATTCCACATTTTCGGCTACATCTTTTTTCGTGTTCTTTTTAATTCAAGTTTTTTGCTTTCAAAAACAATTCCGAAATTGTGCGAAATTCACCGACTTCTGTTGGAAGATGTTGAAAAAGGCGTGCTGCTTTCTTCTTCTTACCTATATAATACTTGTTGTCGGTATCCGCCCTATTCATCATCTCCAATAACCTTACTTCGATTTGGGCCTGATTGAGGAAAGGTTTCTTGTTTTTGATGATTTTTATTGCCACCTGAGTTTGTTCTTCATGGTCAAACGCTTTCACTACTTGGCCGAAGCTGCCTTTACCTAGAAAAAAAGAAAAAAAAAAGCATAAAACATTCATAAAAATCGTTCTTCTGTGTCCTTTCACATTTTTTTTTTAATCATTTTGTCCTTCAATTGCACGTGATTATTCAAAAATTTTCTGCATTCACAGTTTTACGTTTCAAACGTATTATTACTATTATTAATTCTTTATCTTTCTCTCTTTCGGAAACTGCGCCTCAGTATTGCAAATTCGCAAATTTCCAAAACTTGAGACCCACGATTGATGACTTTCATAATTCGTAGGAGAATTCATAAAATTACAGTACAACAGTTTGTACAACCGCATTGAAATGATGGATTTACTTTTCCGAAATGTCATTCAAAACATTAATGGACTTTGCTGCAGCAATCAAAAACGCTGCTGTTACTCACAGCGAGATTTCCAATATTTTGCAGCTTTCACAAAATTCTTTCTCGACATTTCTAGCTTTTCCAGACTTAATGAATTTTTCGAATAAAAAAAAGTCGAATGTAGAACTAACCTATGAGGGAATCGATTTCGTATCGATCGAGGAACTTTTCCCCATTCTTGACAATGTAATCGTGGTTGTCGTCGTCCCACCCGTCGTTGTACAATTTCTTTTCCTTCTTGTGCGAGCCGTCCTCGCCTTGCATCTGTTGCGCCCGCCTTTTCTTTTTGGCATAGTAAACCTGTGAAACAGCATCAAACATTCATCATCCGCTTCGGCAAATACATCATTTTCGCCGCGTATCCATCTTTCAGTAAGGAATATGTCCTCCTCCTCCTCCTCCTCCTTATTTGACCTCGTTAAAAAAACTGTACTTCATCATATCATTACGTATAATATGTTTGCATATACGTCAACCTTCCCGCTTTTCGGCGATGAAACGATAAAGCGCATTTTCTCCGTTATTATAAAGCCACGGCAAATGTTGCTTATGAAAAGGAACATTCGGAAAAAAGTTTTCCTGCGAGGAATATTCATGGCAATGATGATTTCCATCAATTGTCCAACTTGAAATAGCACGTTATTGTCAAGTTTTTCTTCAATTCGTTGAGAATGAGGCAGCGCTTCCACACTGTTCCACACTGCCCCTTATTCATTTATCCGCGACTATTATTATTTTAGTACATCAGAATCGCTAGATTCCTATTATCACGAACACCACGAAATACGTAATTTTTTGTCGTTTTTGACAATATCAATTCCCATTGACTCGCGGCGCAATTCTCAAGGTCCCTTGTAAATGCACTCGAGCCCGATCTTCTCTCGTCTCGTTAGCAACTTTTTCGGAACCAATAAAGAAATTATCAATACGACGAAAAAAAGCCGAGCGAGCGCGTTTAGCGCGATTCCGCGAGGTTCAAAACGCGCTCGAACAAGTAGAAAAAAAAAAAGAAAAAGAAAAAGGAAAAAAAGCTCGACTCAACTCTGGAGAGCCCGGGAAAACGTCTTATCTGGCAACGCCGCAACGCGCTCGACGGGCCGCCGATAACGACGCCAAAATGAATCGACCCTTAATCGAATGAAAACAAACCATTGTTCCTCGCTCATTTTTCCCCCCTCGAAAATCGAGATTCAACAGGCTTTGGCTCCTGGCTCATTCATTTGCTCTAATAAGTATTTGATTGCTTTCCCTTGCCCGGGGATCGCGAACAAAAATAACCTACGTCGTCTAAGGATATTATTTCATCAACAACTATCTACGAATATTAATTTAGGCCCTTTATTCATCAACTTGTGCAAAAAGTACATTTTTGTCTCTACATATTTTTATATGGGGTTAACTCGGGTTAACATTAAGATTGAAGAATAATTGATTGTAAATTTTCACTTCTCAGAGTTAATGCAATGCGCTGATCGAAGTCGATTATTACTAATAATATTATTATGTACCGATAATAATTAATCGGACTGAAAAATTGTCATAGTGGAGAATAGAAAAAAAATTTGTCATAGCGGAGAATTTTGACTCGCACGAGATTTTTTCATTACCTTTTCTCCTTTTTACGCTTTGAATTATTTTTTTCCCCCTTTCCCTTTTTGCCTGTTTTTTTTTTTTTTTTTTTTTTTTTTGACAATACTTGGATCCGACTTTCGCAGGCAGAGCGAGAGGATGGATCCTCTCTTCTATGATCGGCGCATTCAATTATTGCGAAAAATATGAAGATTTTTACGAATTTTTCAACAAGTTCCCAAGAGTTGTGCGTGGGTATATTTTTTCATTTTTCAATTTCCAATCAATTATTTTTGTACTTTCCAGAAATAATGTAATATATATTTCAAAAATAGTCTACGAATGTCGAAACAAACTGTCACAATTTTTTGGGACATTATTTAATTATTTCATGTTGTAATAAAAGTTGTCGGAAATTATGACAAATTTTCAAACTCCAACAAGTTGTTCGAGTATAAATTTTCATTGAATACTGTCACATTGATTGTTGCGAGTGCAGGGTTAAACAACAATGAATGTTGATTGTTTAGTCCGTAATCAAAGGTCAAATTCGCGTCTCGACGGAAATCCGTTGAAATTTCCGAATCATCTACATTCCTCGTTACCACTGATTAATTAAGAAAAGAAAGCCCTAAAGAAAGCCCGAGGAAAAGAAATAAAGAATGAGGTGGTTCGAGGGAAAAATCGAGAAAAGCAGAAGTAGGCGAATAAATAAATAGTAATAATAAACGCAACGTTTGTCAACAATGCAGACGTCGACAAAAGGCCGCGGAACGAGTAGCGGTGCAGTGCAGTGCAGTGGTGCACAGCTGTTCTCGCGGTTTAGCTTCATTCATGACTCTCTGCATTGCTCAGATTGCTCTGCAGCATAGTCGAAGAACCCGGCTGTCCCGTCCTGGCTCCCCCCCTCTATTCCCTCGCCCCTTTTTTTCAACGGCAAACTTCTTTTCACGCGGGCAAGAAGGCTCTCATAATTGTCAGTACAAGTAGTCTTGTTGGTCATGGGTTTATCCACCTGACCCACGCTACCTCGGCCTTGGTTTTTTCCGCCACCCGCACCATCATCAGGCAACCAATCAAGTACAATAATTGTAAATACTCTCGCGGGTGAATTGCAAGATGGTATGAAGAGTACACAGCAGTAGTACATTATAGTCATGACTCTCGTCGTCTCGGAATATTATAATGTTGTTAAGTATACCCGCCGCCGCCGCCGCCGCAAATACCGCGATGACGAGCAGGCGCCGTCGCTTGAGTCAGCTTCACGTCTGCTGGTCTGCTGACAGGCTTTTCAAAAATAACCCGACATCCGTATGTTCAAGTTGCCGCTCCTAATTCAGAATCGAACCCAAAATGGTCGTCAGGGAGTTTCTTTGGGCCGGGGACTGGGCAGGCGGAAAAAAAGACTAGGGAGAGAGTGAGAGAGAGGGCATTTCCGCTCCAGCGACTCTTGGAAACAACCGGAAACGACTGCATTTCCCTTCGAAATTGGGAAATCCACGGACCCATGCCGCCAACGAAGATACGAGCTGTGCACGATCAAGTTTAATATTATGAAGAATACATAATGTATAATAATTAATGCCTGCTACTGCAGCCGAGCTGGCCTCATGATACGAGCTTCAACTTACACCTAGAACCGTAATATGTGCAGGATGGTCTGACATGTGACACCTTTTTTCCCAATTTTCAACCATTTCGTTGAAGGGATGCAATTATACTATTGCATCATCAGTTTGGCCGTTTATTCATACATTATTCACAACTACAACTACATTGCGCGCTCATTTACTTATTATGTGCCGACTATAAAATAATATCGTCCATCTCATAGGCGTGATACACAATTTTCCAAACTCTTACAGAATGTCGAGAAACTATAGACAATTCCAGGCATTCCAGAAATTTTTCGTCTTGTGAATTTTCAATTGTAAATAACGTGTAAAAGTTATTAGATAATATACCTATTATTATGGTCGACAAAAAATGTAGCGAGTTTTTAGCGGAAGCCGGAAAGATAAAAAGGTTTTCCAAAAGGTGCCTTCGTCTTGGCGCGACTTGTAGACCTTGCAGTGCAGCGCGAGTGTAAGTATTTATTTTTCAACTCGCGCCTGCAGGATTATCATTGCATAAATTAAACTGCTTTTATCCCTGCAATGTTATCTTTGTCGCAATCTGCACGAGACAATAACATCTTATCCGGGTGTCTATGACGAAGCAAAGGAGGTTAGGTTAAGTTAGGTTAGATGAAGACGATCTCTCGACGACGACTTGTAAATTAATCTATAATAATTGTAATATGAGCAACTTGGAACGTTCAAGAAACCCAATTTTTCACGATTTTCACTCATTTCTTCTTCTTTCCCAAAAACTAGGGACATTTTTTCATGTCTGAACTTTTTATGAAGGTTCGAATCGGGAAATTGCTCAATTTTTATCGATTTTCTATTGGAGTATTATACATAATATTGAATATATTATGCAAGCAGGCAATCATAGAAAAACAATCGAATGACATATACAATTGAAGGGTGAGAGTGCAAGAGGGCCTAACCCACTTTTCAATAAGGATAATTTTTCTATTCGATTCCTTACAAAAAAAGCCTTATTGAAAAGTGGGTTAGGCCCTTTTGGAATTCCATCCTTCAGTCATTTCATGCTAGTTTTAGTCACTGAAACAAGATAGCAAGGAAAATTACAATACGATAACACATAATATAATAGTCGATTTCATCATCATCATTTAGCTTTCACAATTTTCGATCCAAACAAAAACAAGACGGATAAGAGCTAGCTGTAATTAAGTATTACTTCAAGACTTGAAAACAAGCATATCATCATATAATTATTGATGAACGATACGATTTTAATCATTTAAAATTTGGTATGAATGCACCAAGTATTATGAATTAAAAAACTTGTTAACGAACGTTGAAAATATTGCAGTTGGAATAAAAATGATTGGACGACGAATTTTGATTATTCTTTATTTCTGGACGAAATCAAAATTTATCCATCGACTTTCATAGTAGTTTTCCAAGCGACTATTATTATATTTCACTTGCTGACGAGAAAAATATCGATTTCCTGCAACTTGTAATGCATTCACTCGACACGAAATTCGCATTAACTAGAATATTACATGATAACTAAATCGCAAACAATGTTTGGAATTTTAGCATGTTTTCTGGAGTGTTGAAAAATGAAGAATATTGAAATTTTAGAAATCTTGTCGAGTTGTATTCTGCTAGTAATATGTATGCCCACTATACTATAATGATTGTTGTGGATTCACTAGAAAATTTTTTCGACACTTGAAAAAACATTTTCAGGATTTTTCGTAAGTATATCAATCATTTTTCATAGTTTTTGATTGACAATTATTGGAAATCCGTAAAAAAATAAAAAATTCAGTTATTATTACAGAATTGGAATGATAAATTTTCATGTTTTTAAAGAGTTTGAAATGTCCTTTTGAAAATTTAAAATTACTTTTTCCAATTTTAAGCATTACTTATTACACTGCCAATAATTCCGCTGGATGTTTGTTTGAAAACTTTAAAATTGATTCACTCAACGAATTGCCAGCATTTTTAACGAATTTTTGAGGTTCTGTAGAAAATTTGCGCATTATCATAAAAAAAAAAAAAAAAACAAACAATCACAAAATATTCAACATTGTAGAAAATCTCTCATATTTCTTGAGAACTTGGTATTTGCGAAATCCGATTTTTGGGATAAATTTTTAAAATGTTGCTAAACTTGTTGACACGTCTAATGAATGTGTATTAGTAGTTTCTCGCATATTCAAGACGTTTTCAGAAAAAAATTGCTGGAGAAAAGCGTGTTAGAAGGAATTGGAAGAGTAAAGTCTTGAAACAAAAAAATCGATGGATCGCTTATTCGTATGACCTATACCACCGTGAAAGCGAAAAATTTCATCTTATTGTATAATTATTAGCTGACAAATAGAAACCACAATTCATTCCCTTCACCGCGTGATATTATAATATGATATGTTAATTGTTACTGGAAGGTTATCCTCGGCGCTGTTGACACCCTGATTGTAGCATCATTATTAACCCTTCCAGTTAGACCTTAAATATGTCCATAGCACACGTGCGAAACGACGCGTTTTCGCATCAGGCAAGTAAATACATATACAATGAGTGAATACATGTACAATATAATAACGGGCAGAAGATTATAGGCAAGGCTAATTGTAAATGGAGGGAAAGTAAATTAAGTAAATTAAATGCAGCTAGAGAATGTCCGCGAATGAATTTAAGCAATAATGAGATCAATCGCGATGTAACCCGAGTAGGCGCAAACTGCAATTAATGGATGATGAACAGTTGATGCCCCTGCAGGGCAGCACTTCGCATGTACATAATATTATCATGTATAATACAATCAATTCCCTTACCCCCTAGGCGCGGAGGGGTAAGGGAGGCTGCTGGTAAAAACTGGCCTTCATATTGTCTCGCAGTTGATGTCGGCACGTATCTCCGCGGCATTTCAGAATATTTCACCCCGACCAAATAACAGTAATATGTAATCGAAACGTTTGCTTTCGCAATCCGATCTCGCGCGCGTCGATTCCACATGTCACACCAAAGTTTTCATCTCGCGCGCGCGGCTCGTACTTTGCGCCGATTTCGAAAGAATACGAGTATTTTTCATCGAGATCCGCTTCAACCGCGCCCTCGTCGCCCCATAATGCTGTTGCAATATTTTTCCGGGCCAAAAAGGGGCAAATAAGGAAAAAAAAGTCATGCACGAGCCGAAATGAAAAAAGTTCGGGACGATAAAGTTAAGGGGCGCCGATGAAATTTGCGCCGCGTTATTTTACCCGATGGTTTTGATTTACATTTAAATTGTCGATGCAGGAAAGCGTTCCTTATGTCGTGCTGCAATATAAATTTATGAGGGGACAGAGTGCGAAAGATGCGCGAATCTTGACCCATTTTCGCAACGATCCGAAAAAGGAACACAGGCTTTTTCGAGAATTTTCCGAGCTTGGCATGTTTCATCGTTTTTTCTAAGCTTGATTGTCCGTTGAATTCATCATTATTCTCATCCTCTTTTTTTCTATTAGACTGTTGAACAATTTTCATGTTTAAAAAATTGTTGAATTTCAAAAATTTATATCTGCTCATAATTACTTAAAAAATATAACTGCGACTGCAACATTGCTCGAAGTAATACGTTACTCAAGTGTAAAGATTAGAAAGAAAAAAGAAAAAAAAAAAATTCACAATTTTCTCAAAATATGCGACTGCACTGCGAGTTGGGCAACGAGTTTTGGTAAAACATGGGCGCACCATTCATAGGCGTGGTCGTCATTAAACGCCCGCTCGCATTTATTGACGCGCTTGATCGAAAGGCGAAGAGAGAGAGAGAGAGAGAGAGAGAGCAGGAAAACAGCTGATTCACGGCGGCGAACCAGCAAACTCGAGCGCACGCTCAACATACGCCGACGATTTCGTAGGGCATGCCGAATTCGTAATCGAGGAACGTGTGTAATGAGCTTTGAAATTCGACCACGCCGAGCACGCAAAATTCCGAAATATTTCGAGCGCCGGTGAGACAATAATGACATTTTTGACGCGGCTGTCACGTCTGTTCTGTCGTCATCATCAACAGAGCATCAGCTGCGCTCTATGTGATTAATAACGATTTATCACAAGTAAGATTAATCAGACCTCTGACCCCTCCTGAATTTTCAATTATTCAGCTGCGCTATCGAATTTGGAACTTTCAGTTTTCTATCTTTTTCATCCCTGAACGTAAATATTCATATTTTTCTAATAATTAATGATTTTCTGAAAATTAAGGAATTTGATGTGAAATCTTAGACCACGAGTCCAAATCCGAATTCGAAAATTTCCCAAGAAATATTGTGAAATGCATACATTTTCAATACGCGATTCGAGAAACTTTTGAATCTTCCCCCACGTTGGATCAACATTCAAAAATTTGGTGGTTTTTTTCATCGTATTATGAAAACATATTTTCATTTACCATTTGTGTATTGGCACAACAATATAGGTATGCTTTGTGCATTTTCTAAATAATGTAAATCAGTCCCATGTCGAAAATGGTGATGAACGAATGTAGTTGGAAAATGAATTGATACGTAAAAAAAAAAAAAAAAAAAAAAAAAAAAAAAAAAAAAAAAAAAAAAAAAAAAAAAAAAAAAAAAAAAAAAAAAAAAAAAAAAAAAAAAAAAAAAATGAATGAATAAAAGAAAGAAACTTTTCGTATTTCGCAAGAATGTAAATTCGATTTGGCCTCATTTTGAGGAGGTAGAAATGAATGACGAGACGAGGTGTAGTAAAAAAGACGTTGCTGCGCCGATCTTAAAACGTGTAGGGGAGGAGGACGGCACGAGATGCACGAGGAGGAAGGCTCGAACTTGACCTGTTGGTGCGGCGAATAAATAATAGTCGAATGGAGAAGGAGTCGGAAAAGCGCGAGTGGTTAAATTAATCGTAGATACTGCAGTAAATGATGAAATAATATAATGTAAACAACTGACCTCGTTGATGTGCTTGTAGGTCTTGATGAGGTCAACGCTCAGTTTCCGTAGGGGCGCTGTGGCGGAGTCACGAAACCTGTGGGGTATGCGAGCTTGCATGGCGTGGATATCCGCGGGCGTATCCTGGGGAACCCCGCCGGTATTTACGCCCCCGCTGCCGCATACTGCGGCTGGCAAGGGCTCTTCGGCGACCAAACGGCCGTAGAGAGGCGCGCCACCCGTCCCGGTTCTTCCGCTCACTGAAACACACCAATACACCACTGACATTACAAGACACCTATTTATAACAACAACAATACTTCTTCCAACTATTTATAATATTTACGTCAATATTATTCAGTACATATCACTATCAGTTCACTCGAAGCTTCCTATCTCGCTTCCACTATTATTTTAATTATTATTACTCGCATTCGGTCCTCTCATTTTTGGGACTACAATAACACTGCCCTCCTCCATACACTGAGTAAAATGGTTTGCTTACAATCATTACTCAATTCTTGTACTTGTTCGTGACTAACAATAAGTATACTAATAACAACTCGAGTATTCAGTAAGTTTGATTGGAACCTACATAGTCTAGTTACATCAGACTCTGAGATTTGAAGCCATAATTAGTTGACTCTACTAAATTTACTCTGTAAGTACAAAGTTGACTCTCGTGGTAATTTTCATAAAAATGAGTGGAGTCAAGTTGAATGACATTACAAATCCAATGAAGCAAAGTATTCTGTAACTTGAAATGAATCTCGACGTTGATTGTACCACAGACTTGTGGTCAATAAAAAAAAAAAAACAAAAAACAAAAAAAATGTAATGTTGAATCATCAAAAAAAAAAAAAAAAAAAAAAAAAAAAAAAAAAAAAAAAAAAAAAAAAAAAAAAAAAAAAAAAAAAAAAAAAACCCGAAAAAAACGTCTACGGAGATTCGATAACGTTAAGTAGGTATAATTATTATAATTAAGCCAGGCTGGGAGAATAATAGCGACTTCGGATTCAGCTGCAGAAGGAAGCCAGGGGAATTTTTCGAAGCGTAGTACGTATTTCGATGAATGATTTTTTTTCATTCAACCGCGCCCTGGCCTACTTTTTAGTCAGCTCTCGGCACAACCGAACCGCTACCGCCAGTGCCGCCTACCACCGCAGTCGATGCTTCCATTTTCCGATACACATTGCTGAATTGTGGAAAAAAGTCAGTATTCGGCAGGATTAGTCGCATACGCCGATGTCCATAAACTTAGCAAAGCAAATTTAGAAAATGATGTACCCAGTAAACTGTGAATTTGCCGCTTATTAGTCGCTAATTAGTTATGGAAAAACTAACTTTGTCGCTCTTATTTTATGAAAATTATAGCGATTTCTGCTAACTACACATGAACTTAGTAAAGCAAAAGTTCGAAAAACGACAAAAATGCGAAGTGAGCTAGTGCTAAATTTGCCGCTAATTAATCGCTAATTAGTTGTGGAAAGAATTAATTTAGTGGCTTTTATTTTTTAAAAAATACAGCAGTTTCTGATAAGTTCACATGAACTTAGCAAAGCAAAAGTTCGAAAAACGGCAAAAATGCGAAGTGAGCTAGTGCTAAATTTGCCGCTAATTAATCATACGCCGGGAAAAAGCGTAGGACAAATACTAAAATTCCGCTCTCTCCGGCCTCGCATTGGGGGACAAATTCGAGCTTTGTATAATATAATGTTAAGTACGTTGTATATGTTCGTTTGGTCAAGGACCAACTCACTCTGTCATTTTCATGAATGCTTACCACGGTTTTTCTCTCAACAAATTTCGATCATCAAAGTTAATGAAAAAAAAAAATTCGAGTTACGCCATAATAACGAGGAGGGTTTTTATTTTTGGCTCCTCTAATTTTTTTCACTTTCCATTCCTCACTTCTCTTCCTCCCCCCCTCCCTCCCCCACCCATGGAAGTTGATGTAAATACACCGGTATTTACATCAACTTGAAAGTTATCTATGACCTACCACTGAGTCACTTGGAAAACCATGGAAGAAATCAAGCGACGGCATAGTCGGAAATGGATTCGGAATGCACTTTTGGTGATGTACGAATTTTCTTCAAGCAGAAAAGCTACAGAAAAAAATGTGACCCCGCAGGGATTCGAAGCCATGTCCTGCAGCAGACTGGCAGTCTTACAGCGACCACTCGACCAGCAGCCCGCTTCTCATCGACATTATTATTCATTTTGGCGCTTGAGAAAATAGTATCATTTTAAAATGTGCAGAATTAAATCTCCGTCAGTGTTATTGATGATAGCCTTTTTTTTCTTTAGTCAAGTCGTGAATGTGAGAAGGAATAATGATATTTGTCAATGTCATAACAGCGCTACACAAATACATCTACTCAGCATCTACTGCAAGCTCCAGTAGCAAATCAAGGTATCTGCTATGAAAACTCATCCTAGCCGAGAAATCGAATGAAAAATGATCGAAGGGAAAAAAGAAAGAAAGAAAGGAAGAAATAGATGTTTGTCGGAAAGTTTGTCGCCCACGTGGTTCCTCGCGAGGTCGCTAAATGCCTGACGATAAGCGACACGCGCTTTTCCAATCGCCCCTTCATTCATGCGCTACGAACTCGGGTTTCCCAACATTCCGACTGGAAGGGTCGAAGAAGCTCTCTCGACGAGTGAGTCTCGAGTGACTTAAGTCAACTCGAGTCAACTCGAGTCAACTCGAGAGTACGCAAAAGGCTCGCAGCGATCCCTGAATCGCGCGTGCTCATTTTCGCGCCAAAGTCCAACCGAGTCCAACAGAGTTCAAGGAGCGCGGATCGATGATGGGTCTCGCGTGGAAAAAGCATGTGCGGCAATGTTCGGTGTTTCCGCATGTCGCGGAAACATCGAACATTTTAATCAAGATAAACATGATGTTATTTTCATTGATTATACATGTCCGTGGTACAATGAATCTTGACTTGATGCAATAATTAATTATTCATGTTGCGGGATACTTGGCTTAATTTTTCCTCGGTGCAATTTTGGACACAAAAATGATGTTATCGAGATTATACTATAATATGTACCGATGAATAATAATATAATCGTCTTGCATCCTCGGGGAGCACCGTCACTTGTAGCGACTTTTGACTGCAGTTCTACTACACCCCCCGTGGCTATTTATACTTATCCTTAATTATAACGCTATTTATATCCACGAAGCGCGGATGCTATAATAATAATAATAATAAAAACAATATTATGTGTCACGGCGCATAATAATTAGTTGCCGTCGCCCGCGACGATCGTCGTCATCTCGTCCGTCAGCCTACATCCGGAAATGCTTCCCACGACCAATGCTCCCGAGCGCATTCCACAATGATTATTCTGCATAATAATTCCACGCCTCGTCGAGCCTCGATGACAGCGCCTCAACCTCAAAAATAGAGGACACGAATAACGACGTCGCTCATATATATATATATATTTTGTTTTTCTAAAACTAACTGCGCCCTGACCCGAAAACCCGCCGAGATTACATTATTTTCGTGGACTGCAGACAGCGCGGGGAAAAAGGAATTTTCGAAACAACATTTTTCAAGAGAGCGCCGACATCAATGCGCCTCGAATGAGAAATCATCGGTGTAGCGATCCTATCGCGGCTCGCCTCGCGGCAGCAGCAGCAGCAGCCGTGCTGCCAAATGCTGCCAAATGCTGCTATGTCAAGTCGTCGCCGACGACTTTTCAGTAAACTTGAGTTTTTCCTGCACCACACCGGCGTTACGACGACGACTCTTACGACTTGCGACGTCGCCTGCAAGCCGAACCGATTTAAAATCCTTTCCTGACAATTATTCTTCACAATCTCAACACTTATTCTCTCGACCACGCAGAATAAATAACCTCATTCTAGTCTATAACGCTTTATTCCTGTGAATTACGTTTATTACTCAATTAGCCGCCATTATTTTTTACCTAGGCAGTTTTTGCCCACTCTTCAATCATAATAACACCATAATATCTACTTATCCATACCATACAACTTTTAGATGGAAGCCACGAAAACCCTTAGAAACTGAATGTTTAAAAATTCGTTCGCGAAATCGTTATTATGATCATGATTATCATTACCATCGTAGATTACGTAAGTAAAATCTGGAGCATGCTTTTTCACTACGCGGCAGTTTCTGAGGCCAAGGCGAAGCCGAGACGAAACAGAGGCCGCAAAATCTGCCAAGTCGTGAAAAAAGCATACTTCCACTCCGTGTTGCATACGATTATTTGTAAAATTTGCCTGCAAAAGCGTTTTTCGATATTCTCGATGTTTCAAAGTAGATGGAGAAAGGGAATAAAATGAAAAATCTCCTCCCTAACATCAACGCATACGAAGAATACTACTGACAACTTTGCTAACATGCGGTTTCACTTTCAAGTTTAGTGTGATACAAAATATGCAAAAATACTGTTTCGGCCAACATAATTCTTTTCGAAACATTTCTTTGAAAAATCTTTGGGCCAAAATATGTTTCTTCCAAAAATGTAAAACCTGAAGAAAATTGAGGAAAAAACGATCAAGACCATTTAAATGTCAACGAGTATCGCAATGATGACCGCGGTGTGTTAGCAGCGTCATACAGATACTACAGAATGTCGCTTCAAAATTCCAGCTGAATTACTCATCATCATATGCAACAATCTATATTTTTATCCTTAAAAAAATGATTGCATTCATCATCGTTACTATAATTAGTAATGACAGTGTAATGACGAATGAAGAAGACGTTTTACCCGCATGCGGCAGCCCAATCGCGTTTGTCCTGTGTCGTCCTCCGTAAAAACGAGAGTAAGGACATCATCGCAGTATCTACATAATATAATTTTATAGCCAGCAGAGTCGAGTAGCGCGACGGTGGCGCGCGCGAATAAACACGCTGCAGTGCCCGTCGCCTTTGCCCCCCTCCTCCCGATTGCTCCCGACAGTCTCGCGAACCCCCCAGCCTCATCAATCCCCCTTGGCCCCGCGAAGCAAGAGCGAGGGAGAGAGGGAGAGAGAGCGCGCGCGCAGGCAATCGCCGCATGCCTAGACATTGCCACCCCGCGGATATCAAACCTCGCGGAGAGCGAGAGAAAGCCGCGAAAAGCGAGACGGCGAGAGGAGCCGGCATAGCAACAGAGAGACCGCGGCGCTCGGAAACGAGTGCGCCGCTCCGCGGTTCCTTGCGCGGCGTGCTCCTGCTGCTGCTGCTGCTGCTGCTGCTGCTGCCGCTGCCGCTGACTGCGAGGCGCTTGTATCAAGTGCCGCGGAGAAAGACGGAAAATGCGGCTCGCCAG